>JAODAL010030622.1:0-49640 GCA_025379985.1 Phyllomedusa bahiana
CACTATCCTATTTTTATCACTGTCACTACTGGGGCAGCTTTGTATCACTACTGGGGCAGCTATGTATCACTACTGGGCAGCATCTATTTTTATACACAGGGGGCTATATTTATTTATTACGGGGGGCATATAGCTCTATAATGAAGACGATTCATATGATACATTACATGTTAAATTACGCAGACTATTTCAGCTCTAGGGGTCAGCATTATAAATAAATAGTACCCACGGGGTGAAATCACTGAAATCACTCCAGTTTTTAAAAAAATGGTTACCCCCAAAACTAACCCCTAAATGACACAGAACTCTGTATTGTTTTTTTTTTTTTTGGTGTGTTTCTAAAATCCAACCCCCCCCTTTCCCCCCCAAAAAAACCCCCCCGCCCCCTTCCACGGGCCGGAAAAATTGTCGTGCATCAAAGGTCCCTGGTAAAAAAAAAGGGTTGGGGACCGCTGATCTAAAGTAATTTTAATCATAATCTGCTTTTTTTGTCTACAGATGATTCTATAGGTCAATTACATACCGAGAATAGAAGTACAGGTAAAAAAAAGTTTTGCAGCAGTAGTATCATCAAAAAGAAATTTATAATAAATATTTTACATATTTTAATTAGTATCATAATTAAAATTTATTATAATATTTGGGGGCAACCGCTAAAATGGAATCCTGTAGTGGTAAAAATAACAGTGTTCGCTTTATTTAACATGCAAAGATCACACAGCAAAACAAATAGCTTACGTTAGAAAGAAAAAAATATCATAAACCCATGCCCGGACCAACCAACTCAGGTCCCTTTGTGGTTTCAGGATGAGGAACAGTAAAATGTTCGGTTCGGTCGAACTTCGAACAGTAGTGGTGTTTGGCTCCGACTTCGATTCAAACGCAAACCCCTTTAAATCAAGGGGGGAAGATGTTGGGGTTTCATTTTTAAACCCTATACAGGAAAGGGAGAAGCGTAATTCCATCCATAACGTAAACGGATTGGGAAAAACTTAGTGAAGAAAATTTTTCTAAAAAGTGACAGAAAAAAAATTGAGAACCTAAAATTTCCCTTTATTTCCCTTTCCCAATTTGGGTAAAAATAAAAATAAGGGGCCCCCTTGCAGCAGTGGCTTAGCTATAGGGGGTTTCAGTTGGGAAACAGTTGCTACGGGGGCCCCGCATCCTAAGAGGGCCCCAAAAACCCCCCCCCAAAAAGAAAAACACCCGGGATTGGAAAAAGGCACATGGTAACTGGCAAGGGGAAAGCCAATAGGGCAGATTGGGGAGTTTCTCCCCTTAGGGGCCCTAAACAAAAAAGGGGCCCCCTGATATGTTAAAAAATAGGAACTAGTAATGGGGGGAAAGGGCCCCTTTAATATTGGGTGCATGGGGCCCTAAATGGTTAATAGATGACTGATGGCAGCCCTGGTAACCCGGGGGGGGGGAGGGGGTTTCCCTTTTTGACCCAAAGGGGCCCCAAAAGCTTGAACTTTCGCCCCTGCAGGCTGGACTAATTTACGGCAGTACCCTTTGGGGGGCAATGAGAAAATGCCAATGGGAACAAAGGAGGTTCCAGTTCGACAAGATTTGCGGGAAAACGATTGGGGGGCAGCCCAGAAAAATTTCCAAAAAAGGAAAAATTTGGGTTTCCCGGGTTTGACAAGCTTAGGCAGCATACCCTTGGTAGTAAAGAAGGGCATTTCCAATGGGGAAAAATGAAGGGTTTTGGTTCGAAAGATTAGGCGCAAGGGATCATTTGGGGGGGAGCAAGACATGGCAGTGGGGGAACAGCCCAAGGGGTTCCCGGTTCACAAGATTTGGGACAGTCCCAAATTGGGGGCAGCTGAGAACATGGGCCAAAAGTCGGAAAAATGAAAGTTCCGGTTTTGAAAAAGTTTAGGTAAACAGTTTTCCTTTTATGGCAAACCCGGGAAAATGGCAGTGGGGCGTGAGGTTCTGGTTTTGACTAGATTTGACAGCCGTACCCTTTTTGGGGGCCCGCGAAAAACAGGCCCCCAAAGAGGAAAAATGGAGGTTTCCCCGTTTGACTAATTAGACGGCAGTACAATTGATGGAGCGAGAAAAATGGGCCCAAAGGGGAAATTTTAAAAGGGTTTCCCCCTTTAACAAAAATTTGCCCGGGGAAATACCATTAAAAAGGGGACAGGAACATGGCAATCGGGAACAGGCGAGGGCCGGTTTGACAAGGGTTAGGGCGGCAGTACCATTTTGGGGGGCAGCAAGAACAAGGGCCAAAGGGAAAACCCTTTAGGGTTCCCGGATAAAAAGGATTACTACATTTTGGGGGTAGTACAGGGGGAGGCATTTAAAAAGTAAAGATTTTTGGGGGGGCTACAAGGAGTAGGAGTAAAGGTGTGTGCAGTTTAACATCCAAAAAGGGCCCGTACAGGTTTTATAAATTTCAAAATAAATTCACCAAAAAGACTTCTAGCTGTTGGCGCAGTAGAATACCCCAATTTTTTAAACAAACAGGGACAGGGAAAATACAAAACATTTTGGGTTAGTGTTGTTTAAATGTTTATTTTTACAAATTTTTCAAGAAGGGCATGCAAAACTTTACTTAAAGGGCCCGTGACATCGACAAAAGGGGGAAAAAAATGGTCAGAGTCCCGCTTGATTTTATTTTCATAAATGTCAAATGATCCACATTTTCAGGGGGAGATGGATAAAGTTTGTCAGGTTTTCACCTCGCCAGCCTTTTGCTGAATGTTTCTTTCGAGGCTAAAGCTGGCCCGCTTGGGGGGGGATTTAAAAATTTTATGGCATGTCGAGCAAGCTCAGGCCTTTTTTCCCGTTTGGAAAACTCAGAAGTAGAAATGGGTCCAGGGCCCAAGTCCCCCAAAACATTGATGTTGAGCCACTGAAGTATGGACCCCCGGTCTTTTGGTTTTTGGGCTTTTGTTTTAGGGAAAGCTGCCCTGCCCTTTAATTTTTTGGGGAGGGGGGGGGGGGAAAAATTTTAAATTTCCCCCTGTCACCCAGTAGGGTTTTTGCTACACTGGGCCGGGGCTGCTGTGGCATTTTTCCATTCTAAATGCTGCCGCATTGCTTAAGTTGGGTTCCCCCCGTGGGCATTAAAATGTGGAGACCCCAAAAAATGTCTTCAGTTTGGGGCAATGAGCACTGGGCTCAAAATCCCAACATTCTAACCCTTTAATTTTCTGTGGGTGGAAGGGAAAATTTTCACTTTTGTCTTGTAACCCTGATCAAGGAGGTTGGGGGCACCCCCGTAATCGCTTGGGTTTATTTTATTGCCCCTTTATGCGTGGTTTATGTTGGGAGGTATTGGGAAACATCCAAAACTTTAATCCAAAAATCATTTGTGTGAAAATGCAAACTGGGATTTGAAGCCTCGGGGTTTTAGGGGCACTAACAGGATTTTTCCCCTCTTCCTCCTCCCCCCCTCCTTAAATTTTTTGCCAACCCTTTTCCCCCTGAAAGGGAATCAAATTCCGGGTTGGGGGAACCACCCCTGCCTCCTCTCCCCTTTCCCCTACTCTCCCCATCCCGAATGTCACCCCGATTTCCCCGGCAAATTCTTTTCTCTGTGAGCTGAAATGCGTCCCCGCAAACCCCCCCTCACCCTAGAAAACCCCTTTCCCAAAGAAGAAACCATACAACCCGTGAAAAAGTCAGGCTTTTTAAATCCTTGGCGAGTAGGCCTGTGTCCCCCCTCTCCTTCATCCCCTGCTGGGACCTACTACCACAGAGTGCCTAACACTCGTTCCAGTAAAAATATAATCAGAACGGTCATGCTGATAAGGGCATCATCCCGACTGACCATTTTGGTGGCCTCTTCAAAACTGCCAAGGATGGTTCAGAGATCCTTCACCTGTCTCCACTTTCTATGGGTCAATACCCCAAGGTCCGTACCACTGCTAGTCAGGCATTGTGACATTTTATACTGCATAATGGCATTACGCTGCTGCCACAATCGCTGGATCATGTGGAGGGTGGAATTCCAGTGTGTTGCCACATCACATATCAGACAGTTGACGAGGAGGCCCAGATCACGCTGCAACGCTGCCAGCCATGCCAAAGCAGGGTGCGAACGCCAGAAGTGTGAGCTAAGACTTTGAGCCTTCCTCAGCAGACAGTTAAGACCCGGATAGCGATTGAGAAATTTTTTGCACAACCAGGATCATGACATGCGCCAGGCAAGGGATGTGCGTATGTCTATCGATCTTAAGGGCAGGAAGGAGATTGATCCCGTTGTCGCACACCACCTTGCCTGGCACCAGGTTCTTAGCACCCAGCCACTGGTCGTCTGAGTGTGCATAGCCGTCCACAGCTCTTCATCTGTGTGTTGGTGGTCTCCAAGACAAATTAATTCGACAACGGCCTGTTTTCTCTTGGCACGTGATGCTACCTGTCGAGGTTGGGGACTCTGCACCATCCCTGCAGTGTTGAAGAGTGTTGGCCGAGACCATCACCAGAGGCACTGTCATCCACCAAACTCACCCAGTGAGCAGTCAGTGTCAGTGAGATGTAACACCCTTGACCGTGCTTACTAGTCCATGTGTCTGTAGTGAGATGGACTTTGATTGACACAGATGCAGCCAATGTGCTGGCGATCTTTTCTGCACCATGGCGGGCCAGGGCAGGGACAGCTTTTCTGGTGAAGAAATGCCTGCTCGGCATCTGATACTGGGGGCATGCCAGAGCCATGACATGGGGGAACCCATCTGTGTCCACCAGGCAGAAAGACAACATTTCCAAGGCCAATAGCCTGGCAATGCTGACATTCAGGCTTTTTGCTTTGGAATGGTTGGGGTGAAAGCTTTTCTTTTGCTCCCACACCTGGTACACAGAAGGCTGGCTGGCAGGTTGGCAGGTGACTTTCTCTTCTTCACAGTCTACATCTTCAAGCTGCGGGCTAGAAGCCACAGGCACTGCGAGGCATTTCTGACCGCTCGATATTTCTGCCGATGGACCAGCTTTCTTTTCCTCCTCTGAGGGCATCAGCGATTGGGTTTCAGAGCAGAATAAATCATTCTCTTTGGCCTTTTGATCTTTTGAAATGCCTTCTGACCCCAACAGCTTTGTGTGATCAAAGAGCTCTTCAGAATATGGATTATTTGGAGTGGTCTGTATATTGGGTTGTGACTTTCGGCCCTTGTTTGTGTCAGATTGTACTGATGATGATGACATTTGTGGCCGTGACTGAGAAGAAGAGGAGGTAAAACCGCTGGATGCAGGGTCTGATAACCACTGAAGAACAGATTGGCAATGCTGTTCAGTATTGAGACGCGCAGGGAACTGAGCAAGCGATGACAGGCCTACGGTCCTGCCTACGCCCCTCCTTGCTCGCTTATCACCTCTAGTTCTCACCATGTTCAAAAGCTAAATATTATTGCTCTGCACGTGGCACAAGATATATGTAATAAAAAAGATAGAAGTGTATATATATATATATATAATATAAATATATATATATATATTATATATATATATATATATATATGTGGATCACAATAACGCATTGCTATATTTCAGCATTATGTGGCCTTCAAATCTGGCAAAATTATACTTTTTGGCTTTGAGTAAGATATAGCACCAGAGGGAATTGTATTTCTTGGGTTTTATTTCTGGTGGACAATAACACACGGGATATTTGAAAGGTATTTTACCCCAAAACTGCCAAAAATGAACTTTTCTCCACTCAGTTTAATTTTCACCAATCAACCACTATTTAAAATATATTTATTTGTAAAGGAGATTTGGAGACAGTGTGTTATACAATTACTGAACCCCCAAAACTACCAAAATTAACTTTTCTCCACTCAGAATAATTTTCACCAGCCAACCACTATTTAAAATATAGTACAGGTGAGCGAGCTGAAAATGGCATTCAGAACGCAGTACAGTGAAATATACATAACATGGTCATGTGATTTTAGCAGAGCCCTCCACCTCAGCAATTACATTTTTGACACTCTGCACTGAATGGATGGCCGGCAAAAGTGCACAAAGCCGCAGAAAACTATTAAAATTGGCGTGTTGAACGCCATGGTGAACTTGAACATTTACTCGAATGACTGTAAAATGTTTGGTTCGAGTTCGAGCAAATCTAGATCTTTGACTCAAGCTTAACTAGATGAACACTAGTTTTCAGTTCACTCACATGGGTGAAGGGGATAAAGCGATCATATGCCATCCACTGTAGTATTAACACTGAACCCTGCACATTTTCCAGTCGACTTCACTTTGTGACTTGCCTTGCTAATAAATGCCAGCCAAAACCCAGTCTGGAAACATGGGAGATGTCATCCCACCCAGCTCTTAGACTGCTCCAGTAAAAAAGCTGGACCAAATCAACTACTTGCAAACAGCTATGCTCACATTATCAAAGTGTCAGTAACCTAAGTTTACTGACAAATAACTACAGACTTACTTCACTGAGGTCAGGCACCTTTGTGACACATTTCTGCCACCAACCACCTTGTGCCTTTCTACTTTATACGTATATAAATTTAGCCACCTATCATCAAATCCATTTACCAAACTTTTTCGATTAACACCTATATACAGTGTATATATACACTACAGTTTGGTATATATTACATTTTTTGTAATTAAATTAGACCATATTTAGACCAACTTTAGAATTTACAAGTTCAGTACTTTTTGCACAAATTGCTGATCTCTAGGGATAAGTCGGTCCGTAATTCGGCACCTTCAATACGCCCGAAGTACCGTCCAACATTACGGTAATTCATAGCTCTCATTGAGAGTTATCATTACCTGTTCTTTCCCCCAGCACACAATACGCGCACAGGTAAAGAAATGACATGTCAACTGACATTGGAAGAACGAATGTCACTGACTTGCTGTCACGGGTGTCCCCTCGACCTTATCTCCTTGCTCCAACACCCCTTACTCACCCAGCCGTGCTCCTGACTGTGTCTCTGCTTTCTGGAATGTGCGTCCCTGCCTCCTAGGGCGTGCGTGCGCCAGCACTGTTAAATTTAAAGGGCCAGCGCACCAGTAAATTACTTTGCCGGTCGCCACGCCTATTTAAAGCCTGCCCCTTCCTGCGCTCAGCGCCGGATCTTTAGTGCCCATTAGCCTACTGAGAAAGCGTTCCTTATCTTGCCGTGATTTTCTGTGTACCGTACCGTCTTGCTTCCGTCCCTCGACCACGAACCTCTGGCGCCTATCCTGACCTTACTGCCTGTCCCCGACTACGTCTACGCCTCACGATTCTGTACCACGCTCACCCTTGGCTGCCACCGCAAGCAAGTCACATCAGTGGAAGCGACCTGGTAGAATCCTGCCGCAGCAAGTCCATCCCGCTTTACAGCGGGCTCTGGTGAAAACCGGGACCTACTCAGATTCCGCTGTCTGGCGTGGCTTACACCATCGCTTGCGGTGGTCCAGTGGATCCACTACTACCAACCATGACATAAACCCGGGCCATGGATCCCGCCAAGGGGTCCCTCTGCCTAGCGCGGCCCTAACCCCCATCGTGGCTCAGAAATCCAGCAAACACCAGGGCCCGACTCAGCCATCTCTCCGCCAGATGCAGCAGTGCCTTGCCACCAGCAGCAACAACCCCCCCCCTGTGGCTTCCCGCACCTCTTTTTCTGCCCCGGTTGCGGCCCCAAGGCTCTGTCTGTCATGCTTTAATTAATGGGCCCCCAAGGGCTTGCAGGGTTTATCCCCCCAATGCTCTCTGCACATAAAATTAAGGGGGAATAAAATTTCCTACTAAAAGGGTCGAAGGTCGCATTCGGGTCCCCTCTTTCCCCCGGGAAAGCTCTACCCCTGGGCTACCCCTTTTTGGGACAGAACACCGTTCCCGGGTACCTCGCCACTTTCCTCATAGAGTTCGCATGTTTTTGAAAACCCCCGCCCGAGCCTCTTTCAAAACTGCCTTATGAACTGTGCCAAGGATCCTCGGGGGCATACGCGGTCAGTTCTGCACCCTGGCCTGGGGAACTGTCATGGAACTAGTGGCATTAGCCGCCCCCCTTTCAAAAAAGGCCTTCCAAACAAGATAAGGATCCTTATCCACCCGTGATCCACCTTCCACCTTGAGTGCCCTTTAAACTCTTTGGCCACTTGATCAATACCTTTTTCTGACTGCGAGAAGACCCCCGTCAGGAACCCAAACCTACCGGGGTGTCGTTTTTCCCCCCTTGCTCCTTATTCCAGAACCCATCAGATTGTCCTCCCTGCCTGCTAGGAACCCCATGCAAGTGGAAGAGCCCACTTGACTCCACAGGAGCTGACCCTGGGGGGTTTGAAGAAAACTTATGCCTCTATTGCCACCCCGGAACATTTTCGCGGGGGTTTACCCACTTTGCCCCAGCGTTGGGGGAATGCACGCACCGGGCCCACGTGGGAGAGGCATCCCTAGGTGAGAGCAATCCTATCCTCGTTTGACATGCCCGTGCTTGTGGGTTTGGCCCGGGGGAGTTCAATTCCCGTTTCCCGCCTTTTTGGGAAACCCGTTCGGCCAGAATTTCGTGGATGCTGCCTTGGTGTCTGATACAACCTCCCCGTGGTCCCCTGAAAAAACCCTTGTCATCTCCTCTGTCAGGGGGAGATCCTCCTGACCGATCCATACGCCCCAAGCCCTGCCCCTTTCGGTAGGGTAAGGTTTGGGTTGTTTTTAATTGCTCCCTCGGTCCTCCCGCTGTTCTTCTTGGCTTCTGTGGTTGAGCGCATGCCCCTGTGCTAAGGGGAAAAACGGGAAAAGCCCCTACTTTGGGGGGCAGGAGGGGTCTTGCTGTTTGGTGGCACCCCGCCGGGGCCTCCCCCTTCTTGATACCACCCACTTTTGGGGGGGCCTTCCTGCTTTATACCAAGAATTTGCAGACGTTTCCGGAACAGCGAGACCTACTTCCCCATCGCCCTTATGACTGCCCCGATTGCTGTTCCGCACCTCTCCACCCGGGGCCGAGTTACTCGCTGTCAATACCCGAGACGCAGGGATGTCGGCCTACTTAAAGAAAATCTCCAGAAAAGATTTTTCGGAAGTCCACCTCCCCGCCGGGGCCCGGATTCCTCTTCGTAAAAAAAAAGACGGGTCTCTACGACCATGCTCGACTACCCAGGGCTCAACAAATAACCATTAAGAAAACCGTTTCCCCCCCCTTTGATTCGAGCTCTTCACCGGTTTGGGAGCCAGGTTTTTCTAAAAGGACTGCAGGGGGTTAAATTTTTCGCATACGTGAGGGGGGGAATGGAAGAGGCTTTTTTTCACCCCAAAGGGGAATTCGCTACCCGGTTTTTCCCTTAGGTCTCTGCAAAGCCCCCGATCTTCCAGGAGTTCACAAAAACAATTCCGGATCTCCTGATACCTGGCGTTTTTATCTGGAAAGATAATTCCTTTTCTCCCCTGATCCGAGTCCCACATAATCCAGTACGACAGGCTTCCGCCGTTTGAGAGCTAAAACCCCCTCTATGGCCCAACTCGAAAAAAGTCTGTTCCACCCGAAAAGCCTCCCATTTTTTCGCTACATTTTTTCGGACAAGGGCCCCGCAGATGAATCAGCCCAAATTTTTCGGGTGTCCTGCATGGCCAAACCCCTGGCCCCCCGAGCCATACAAAGATTCCTGGGCTTCGCCAATTATTATAGAAGCTTTTGCCACATTTTTCCTCGCTGGTTTCCTATAGTGGCTTTAAACCAAAAAAGGGGACTAATCCGAGGTTTTTTTGGGGGGGGGGGGGGGGGGGGGGGGGGGGCCCCCAGCTGTGGAAGAGCTTTCCTAAAATTGAAGTCTGCGTTCGCCCCTGCCCCGGTACTCCCCGGCCGGGGTCAGAAAAACCAATTTTTCTTGAAGTCGATACCCCTCATCAGGGGCCGGAGGGGGCTGACTCAAAAGGGTAAAAAGGCAAGACCCTCCATGTGGTTTTTTTTCCAAAACCTTTTCCCCTGCAGAGAGAAAATTTCCCATCGGAGACCAGGAATTACTGGCCACAACACCCCAGAGGAATGAAAGATATCTCCTGGAGGGGGCTCGCACCCGGTCAAAAATTAACCGACCACAAAAACCCCCTCTATCTCCAGATGGCCCAGCGTCTAAACCCCACCAAGCTCGAAAAGTCCCTACTTTTCCCAATTCAATTTTCTGATTCATTTTTCCCCCCCGCGAAAAAAAAATTTAAGAGATGCCCTCCCGTCCCTGGGAAAAAGGAGGGAAAAACTACACCTCGGCATATCATCCCTCCTGAAAGGCTAATCTGTGCTGCGCCCATAGAGTTGCAACGAGACTTATGTGCGCTCGGCTCTACAGAAGAAAATACTGTATTGGAGACATTGCTCTCGAGTGGCTGGACACCCGCGAGTGAAGAAATCTTGCTCTCTCATCTCCCGTTTTTATTGGTGGCCCAGTGTGGCCAAAGACGTTCGCGAATTTGTGGAGTCGTGCACTTCTTGTGCCTGCAACAAATCTTCCCATCTCAAGCCGGCAGGTCTGCTGCAGCCACTGCCTATTCCCTATTGTCCTTGGACCCACGTGGCCATGGACTTTATTACTGACCTCCCGTCTTCCTCCGGTAATACCATGATCTGAGTAGTCACGGATCGCTTTTCTAAGATGTCCCATTTCGTTCCTCTGCCTGGTCTATCATCTGGCCAGCATATTTTTTTCAACATATTTTTCGGCTACATGGGCTGCTTCGGCCTATCGCCCTCAGTCCAACGGGCAGGTGGAGAGGGTTAACCAGATGCTTGGCTGCTATCTGCAGCACTGCGTTTCTGCACGTCATGATGACTGGGCCAATTTGTTACCTTGGGCAGAATTCTCATACAATTCGTTAGACTCCGAGTCTGCTGGTGCCGCTCCCTTCTTCATTGTCTATGGGTGACATCCATGCCCACCACTCCCCCTCTCTGTGCCCTCTGAGGTCCCGGCCATGGAAGACCCGGTCCGGGACTTAACAGCCATCTGGGATCAGACACGCCAGTCTCTGCAACGGAAGTCTGCCCGCACTAAGAACCAAGCAGACAAAAAGAGAAGACCCACACCTATCTTCTCTCCTGGAGACAAAGTATGGTTGTCTGCGAGATACATTCGTCTCAAGATTCCTGGCTACAAACTGGGCCCCCACTTCCTGGGACCGTTCGAGTTGCTGAAACACATCAATCCGGTGGCATATAAGCTCCGCTTTCCCCCACGATGCGGGTCCTGAACTCCTTCCACGGCTCCCTCCTGAAGCCAGTTGTCCTGAATCATTTCTCCCGTAAAGTTGCTCCTCCGACTCCTGAGGCTGATGCCACAAACGTCTTCACCATAAAAGAAATCTTGGCCATGAAAACGATCAGGGGAAAGCGACATTTCCTCATTGACTGGAAGGGGTTCGGGCCAGGAGAAAGGTCCTGGGAGCCAGAGGACAAGATTCTGGATCACACCCTGGTCCGCAAATTCCTCCAAGACAGAAAGAGGGAGGGGCCTAAGGGGGGGTACTGTCACGGGAGAGAGTCGCGGGCGCATCCGTGTCCCGCAGGCAAGCGGCACCGCGACCTGCATGTCGGGCAGCGGGTGCGCTCACTCCAAAACCCCTTACTCACCCAGCCGCGCTCCTGACTGTGTCTCTGCTTCCCGGCATGCACGTCCCCGCCTCCTAGGGTGCGCGTGCGCCAGCACTGTTAAATTTAAAGTGCCAGCACACCGGTAAATTACTTTGCCGGTCGCTGCCCCTATTTAAAGCCTGCCCCTTCCTGCGCTCAGCGCTGGATCTTTAGTGCCCATTAGCCTACTGAAAAAGCATTCCTTATCTTGCCGTGATTCCTGTGTACTGTACCTTCTTGCTTCTTTCACTCGACCACGAACCTGTGCCGCCTGTCCTGACCTTACTGCCTGTTCCCAACTACGTCTACGCCTCACGTTTCTGTAACACGCTCACCCTTGGCTGCCATCGAAAGCAAGTCACGTCAATGGAAGCGACCTGGTAGAATCACGCCGCAACAAGTCCATCCCGCTTTGCGGCGGGCTCTGGTGAAAACCGGGACCTACTTAGATTCCGCTCCCTGGCATGGCTTACACCATCGCTTGCGGGGGTCCAGCGGATCTACTACTTCCAACCGTGACACTAGCGCTTCCCTCTGATGCTGCGGGCGAAAAGTGGCAAGCTTTGTAAGCATTGCTATACGCCGACAAGTTAATCGTCTGAACATATCCTAACAAGTAGCAAAGTGACAAAATTCACAACAGATGTTTGATCCCTGTATTGCCCAATACATTTCGAGGATCAATTTGGATTGGGGTTTAAACAGTCCTCCTCATCATGTTGTTCACATTTTGACATCATGAGACCAAGACAACACCTTAAAATTGATCAACAGTACTTCACCATTGTGAGGCTTCAAGCAAGAGGGTCTCAGATGGAAGTGACCATTGAGCTTAGAGTGTCACAGAGTGTATCAGAGATACAGAGACTGGAAGATTCACAGAAAGGCAAAGAATAGATATCCTTTGGCTATATCACACATTGATGACCGCTTCATTGTAAATAATGCCCTGCGGAACTGCATGATGAATGCTACACAACTGCAGGCACGTTTCAGGGTAATTTGTCATAAAAAATTACCCGTTTTTTAACTCATTTAAACGCATTTTTTTTTAATTTTCCATTTCCCTTTAAATATTTTTTAATTATTCTAAAAGGGGTTTTGCCACGAAGTAAAATTGACGTGGGAAGCTAGCAAATGAAATAACAAACATTTTCACTATTCATTATTATTAAAAATTCTGGACTATTTTTGTTTTAGCTGCTCCTTTAGTGATCCATTGTTTGCAGCTCATCTCCAGGGGATACGACCAGGGCTGAAAGCTCCTCACACCTAGTCAGACATGCTCAGACATCATTTATCCTCTCAGGCAGCTACTGGGTGTTCAAACCCCAGGTGCTGTCATTGTACTCCCGTCCTCTGTGCTGCTTAGTAATTAGTCAAACAGTGCAAATAAATAAAAGAGAAACCTCGATGAGGTCGGTGTTACGAGATAGGGAAGGCACACCCACTAGAGGAATATTGCAGATGGTGCAAGTCAAGGTAGAAAATAATTCCTCCAAAACCGTAGAATAGTAATTGACTGCACTCAAAAAATTTTTATGATGCAAGGAAAAATTCATTTATTCACTTATTCATACACTGTAGTATTTACAGGCTTCAAAATTTAAGGCAAAAACAGGTGACTTGACATAATCACTGACGTTTCGGTCGGAGAGACCTTTATTAAATAGTCACATGTGGAGTGTGGAGGAAGGTATATCCGGGCCGTAGCCCATAAAGATAGCTGGTCACATGTGGAGTGTGGAGGAAGGTATATCCGGGCCGTAGCCCATAAAGATAGCTGAGTCACCTGTTTTTGCCTCAATGAGGTCTGTGTATTGATAAAGAGAAAATAAAATCCACAGGTTTGGTTGCTGCAGGGATTTGAACCTAGGACTCTTGTGCTGTGAGGCAAAAGCTTTACCTCTCAGCTACTCACAATGCTTTACATAAACAGAACTTTCTTTTACTACAGAGATGAAAGGAATTGTGATGAAATCCTGCTGGGTCACATGATATGCAATTCAAACAAATCACACACACCCCCTTCTGTGCACACAGAGCTGAAGAGTTGGATACAGGAGGTATGAAATGAGATTGTGGCAAACCTCCTTTAAGTCCTGCAGTTTTCACTTTGGTCACTAGGCTTAATAGTCTGACACTTCCTGTCAGAGAGAGATTTTCAATAGTCTGCTTATTATCAGTACAAGTAGGATTAAACTGAAAAGTGACACCAATGTGTATAGATAACACAGGATCCACCAGTCACAATAGGAGACAGTCACCGCTCCCTCTCTCCCTGCACACTAACTTCTTTACAGGTCACTGAGCAGGCCAAGAAAACTCTCATATAGAAGACAATGAGACTGATCAAGTTCACAGGCTTCTATGTGCATGAAGCTGCTGTAAAGCATCTCTCTAAATGCTGTTAAAGCAGTGCAGGCAAAAAAGCTGTTCCCACATTCCTATACAGACAACTGAACTGAGAAATCTACAAACCAAATATAACAATGGCTAAGAAAAAAATATGTATCAGTGTTTTGTTTTAAGGGAGGTGAGAGGCCACCATGTGTCAAGTCAGACCATTCCTAACCATTTACATCAGCGTGGTCTACATACAAAATAGGTGGCAAAATATTGATACTTTAAGTAATAGTGTTATCAAAGAAGTAATTATCTCTTAAAGTATTAGTTTGTGATCTATAGGTCTTGTATTATTTTGTTATTTTACTGAAACAGACGCTATCTCTCCACTTGTATAGCACCACTATGTTCCACAGCGCTGTACAGAAATTGTCATTATTTAAATTCATCCCTGTCCCCATTGGGGCTTACATTCTAAATTCCAGATGACTCTAATAATAATAAAATGCTTTTTTGGAGTGAGGGGAACAACAAAGTACCCAGAGATAACCAACACAAACATGGGGAGAACATGAAAACGCATTTTATATGTTGTCCCTGGTGGGATTTGAACTCAGAACTTCAGTGCTGTAAGACAACAATGCTAATCACAGAGATGCCATGCTGCCAATATCTAACATGGATCGACATTTTAAGTTAGCAAAGACTAGTTAAGAGTGTCTACAATGTTGCTTAGAGGATGTACTGTGAACATGTAAGATGAAATGGTACATTTTAATATAAATAAGAAATGCTTTATTTGGCAAAGAGGGAAATACTGAATTCCAAAAAAAACAACCTCATCCTAACTGCAAAGCTTGGAGGTTGAAGATGTTTATGGTTTGCTACTGCATTGCAGCCTGAGCAGATGGATGTCTTCCAAGTTCTAGGGAATAATGAATTCCTCATTGTACCAGTCAATTCTACAACAAAATGTCTGGGTGTCATTTTTTGACCTAAAGTTTAAAAAAATGTAAACCATTGGACATGAGAATATTACTCAATACAAAAAGAGCGTTGTGGTGGAAGGTCTGGAACAAAAGTAATTTAACATTTTTGGAAATGGTTGGTTATTGGAATCACATTAGTGTACTTCCCATTTCAGATACAATTTACCTGCAGACAGATTGTATCTGATCTGATACCAGGACAGAGTTTATTACATTTTCCTCAAAAATGTACATAATTAAAGTACAGGAAGATGACAAAGAAGAAGGGTAAAAATAAAACAGAGATGAAGGGAAGTTAGGTAGCCAATTCAGTATCATACATTTATGATGTATTACACATATACAGTTGAAACCAGAAGTTTACATATACTATATAAAAAGACACATATGCATGTTTTTCTCACTATCTGACATGAAATCAGAATAAACCTTACCCGTTTTAGGCCAATTAGGATTACCAAAATTATTTATATTTGCCAAGTGACAGAATAATGAGGGATAGAGATTTTTTTTCCGGCATTTGTATTACTTTCTGCAAAGTCAAAAGTTTACATACATTTCATAAGTATTTGGTAGCATTGCCCTTAAATTGTATGATTGGGTTAAACGTTTTGGATATCTTTCCACAAGCTTTTCACAATAGTTGGTAGGATTTTTGGCCCATTCCTCCTGATAGAACTGGTGGTACTGAGCCATGTTTGTAGGTCACCTTGCTCGCACCTGCCTTTTCAGCTTTACCCATAAATTTTCAAAAGGATTGAGATCAGGGATTTGTGATGGCCACTCCCAAAACATTGACTTGGTTATCCTTAAGCCACTTTGTTACCAGTTTGTAGTATGCTTCGGGTCATTGTCCATTTGGAAGACCCATTTCCACCCAAGCTTTAACTTCCTGGTTATCTTGAGATGTTGCTTCAGTATTGCCACATAATCTTCTTTCCTCATGATGCCATCTATTTTGTGAAGTACACCAGTTCCATCTGTAGCAAGACAACCCCACAACATGATGCTGCCACCACTGTGTTTCAGAGTTGGGATGGTGTTCTTAGGCTTCCAAGCTTCTCCTTTTTTCTCCCAAACGTAACGATGGTCATTATGGAACAGCAGTTCAATTTTAGTTTAATGTCTCCAAAAATGTAAATCTTTGTTCCTGTGTGCAATTGCAAATATTAATCTGGCTTTTACATGTTTATTTTGAAGTAATGGCTTCTTCCTGGCAGAGTGACCTATCAGCCAATATTGATAAAGTACTCGTTTCACTGTGGATAATGACACCAGCTTCCGCCAGCATCTTCACAAGGTCTTTTGCTTTTGTTCTTGGGTTGATATGCATATGTCGGAGCAAAGCAGTTCATCTATGAGACACAGGATATGTCTCCTTCCTGAGCGATATGATGGTTGTTTATTCCCATCTTGTTTGTACTTACATATAATTGTTTGTACAGACAAATGAGGCACCTTCTGGAAATTGTACCCAAGGATGATCCAGACTTGTGCAAGTCCACAATTCTTTTCCTGATATCTTGGCTGATTTCTTTAGACTTTCCCATAATGTTACACACAGAAGCAGTGTGTTTCTGGTGTGCTTTAAAAAAATACTGGTGTGTCTCTAATTAACTCTTATGTTTCCAATAAATCTATCAAAAGCTTCCAAAGACATGACATCATCATATGGGCTGTCCCAAATTTAAAGTTTAAAGGCATAGTAATCATTTTGATTAAACTTTTGACTTTCAGAAAGTAATAAATATTTCTTAAAATTATCTCCCTCTCATTATTCTGCCATTTGGCAAATATAAATAATTTTGTTAAATTCTAATTGACCTAAAACAGGTAAGGTTTATTCTGATTTCATTTCAAATAGTAACAAATTTGTCTTTTTATAAAGTGTATGTAAACTTCTGGTTTTAACTGTTCATACACACAGGTGCTTAAAAGTTTGTGAACCCTTCAGAATTTTCTGTATCTCTGCATAGATTTGACCTAAAATCAAATCAAATCAATCAGATTAGTCCAAAATATTAGACTTGGCCATGTATTGAGAAGGATGATCCAATATTGCATATCTGTTATTGGCAAAAGTATGTGAATCAGAAGGATTAGCATCTAAATTCCAAGGGAAATTAAAGCAGGTGTTTTCAGTTAATGTAATGAAAATCAGGTATAAGGAGGGGGACCTATAATATTTAAAGAACAGGGATTGATCAAAGTTTGATCTTCCCAAGATATTTGTGAAAATATATTACAGCATTAACAAAGAAGATTTTCTAAGGTCCTCAGAATAAGAGTTGTTGATGCTTATCAGGCCGGAAAAGGTTACAAAACCATTAATAAAAAGTTTGAAGGTCACCAATCCACAGTCAACCACCTCAGCAAAATTGTAGGAATACTTTAAAATAGTACCATGGAGGGGCATGTCAGGAGAGCTCATTTGAATGGTCGCACACTAGGTCTGTTCCATCTCTCTGCTGTCTATTCTGCAGCCCACCAGCTTCCTATTCTTCCTATTCCAGGCCCTAATATCTGAAGTTAAAGATGCCTGCAAGCAAGAAATATCTTCCTGACAAGATATTAAACAGCGAGGGAGGGTAGATGAGCTAGGGAACAAGATGCCACGCGTACATACCTATCTCATCTCCAACTGTCTGTTACTGCACAAACATCCGCAAATCAGGACCTTGGACGACATGTTGAGGACTTGGATAATAGGGGGCGCATGAACAACATTCAGATTAGAGGGCTCCCGGAGTCTATGAGTGATGAAAATATTCCAGCAGATCTAGTCGCTATCTTCAATCGCATTTTGGGAGAACTTACGTCACATACCATTAAATTGGATAGAGCACTTCAGGCTTTACATCCTAATGGGTCCTCACTCTTGCCAAGGGATGTTATATGTTGCATTAACGACTTTAAATAATCCATAATGATGAAGGTGTGTTCTGTATGCAATATTGAATTTGAAGGGGCGCAAATCCAACTATTTCCTGACCTCTCCTAGGTTACTCTACAGAAAAGATGTCATCTGAAACCCTTGCTGACTTCTCTGATTCCAAATCGGTAGAATTTCCCATTTGCACTCACTGCGAGGATGGATGCTCTGCTACGCTTAAAACACATGCAGACTTTACCTATTTCTGTGAGATTCTTCAGATGCCTATTCCACAACTTATGGACTGGTACCTGGAATTCCTGGCTCCTCCACCACTGTCAGTCTGGCTGCTGCCAAAGTCAAAAAGGAGGTGTTCTACTGCTGAAGGATCTGCTGGGAGAAAACTTCCCACAGCTCCACCTCCTTGACTCTCCAACACTCTGACCTAGAGCGATGAGTATATTGCAGATAATCCTTTTCTTTTTATTAATAGTGGACTTTCTGTTATGGCTAATACCACATTGTTACTATTCTATTCTATTACATTTTTCGGTCTACCATTTTCCTATTTCTCTTGACATCTGTTACTAATTTGTTTTATTCTACCTTTATTGTGATACACCGCGCACGAGATACGGTGACCCTACATTTTTCTAGTTGAGGATACCGTATCTGTGGTGGGTGATGGCACCCTGACAGGAACTTTTTGGATTGTCCTTTCGGGTCTTCTGTTTAACCTCATTCCCCCCTTCCCAGAGGATGGATACAAATTACCTATCCATTTGCTTGGAGTTGTATATCTGGGTATTACATACAATTGCTATTGTTTTATTTTTTCAATTTGGTGTTCTTACCTCCATCCTGTGTCTCCCAATCCTAGTCTTCCCTTCCCCTTTTGGAAAAATGGTTACCTGTGTTATTTTAAATGTTAAGGGTCTTAACTCCAATGTGAAAAGGAGACTTGTTTGAGGAAATTACGAGTCTTGTAGGCTGCTATTGCCTTTATTCAGAAAATGCACTTTGATATAAATGGTTCATTTAATATTGCCAAAGCCTTTTACTCCTCAGTATATTCGTTGGTTAATAGTCAGAAAAGGGCAGAAGGTGCTATTTTGATCTCTAATACATGTCCTTCTCAATTCAATTCCTCAGCTGTGTCTCCTTTGGGCAGATATGTTATCCTATATGTGTTTTTGTATGGGAAGCCAATGACCTTATGCAATCTGTATGCCCCAAGTTCATCCCAAATGCATTTTATCTCCCGGGTCTCAAAATATCTAGATTCCCTCACAAGGGGCTCCCTTTTAGGTCTGGAGGCCAACTTAAGCTTTATTTTTTGACAAGGGCTATGACAGGCACTTCCATGCGATCAATGGCAAACTCCCAAATAGATCTCAATTATAAATTAAGTGTCCACCATTTTTGTACAAGATTAAATCTAGGATAAAAATGGCGTACCTGGGTATGACCTCTATCGGCGGATTAAACCATTACTCCATGGACACATCTGTTACTTTTTCTCGGCCCACAGATAAAATGTCACAACCCCGTAACTTGATAACTTTTTTATAGAAACATCCCCACTTTGTGTATGATATCTGATATACAGATTGGTTAGACCATGTGACCTGTTACCCCCTCCCACTCCCATGCAACCCTCCACTCTTTGCACCCTGCCATGGCACGTAGAACCATGTTCACTTGTTAAAGAAGCCTTACACTAGGGAAGAATTGCATAGTGCTATCTCTTCCTTTTTTTACATAAATGTGGGCTCAGTATCCTCGGTTTAAAACTCTTTGTGGACAGCACGAATAACGTGGATACCTTAAGAGTATAATTTGCATTGCCTTAGAAGCTAGGCTGAAAAAAGATACTAGGAAACAAACTACATTTCTTCAGGAATGCCTTCAGCTCTTGGAGTCTAAAATTTTTGCTAGACCAACTCCCTGTACCGGTCTGGTCTCGCCATAAAGACTGAGCTATGAAGGGAGTTGTTAGACGTTATTAATATTCGAACGTAAATATTTCAACATTTGGAAAAAAGAGGCTATTATACTTCTTCTGGCTAGGACCTAGCTGAGAGACAGGACAGCGAGTGCTACTCTCCAAGCAATGAAGGGTCCCAGGATGGTCGGCTTGAACAATGATTCCAACACTTATTAATATCCGTTTTTCTACAAACTCTATTCTTTGTCGCAGGCCTCTGAAGTTGGTGACGATGAGATGCAGCTTTTGATTAAAAATTTTATTGACTCCTGTGCTCTCCCATGCCTATCAGAAAAAGCTATTGCCTCGTTAAATTCTCCCAATTGAATAATGGAGAGTAAAACTTCTATGTTAATGTTGATTTAAAAGATTATCCTCAAATTGGAAAATCTCCAGGTCCAGACTGACCTCAAAGTATTTGTACTATAGAGGACGTTTTCCATGCAATTTGCTCCCCCACGTGCTTTATTTATTACTTTTTTAGAAGGTTCTGAGGTAACTGTGCAGTTTACAACCCTTCTAGCACTGTTTGAATTTTGGACTTATAAACTTTTACCAAAATTTATTGGCTAACATGCATTGAGAATTATTGGCTCACCACAGTTATAAGTCCATACAGTGGGAAATCCAAGTGGATCGTCGTTCTCCTGTACGTCAAGGAGGGGATAGGTAATAACCAGGTGATAATACTGGAGCGGGCTAGGGAATCTCTCACTTGATATATTGTAAATTTATTAGAACTGGTAATATCAGGCCCTTCTATTTAGCCTAGACGTGGAAAAAACTTTTGACTGTCTGAATTGGCGTTTTTATTTGAGACTCTTGGGTCTTATGGGATAAATACAGCTTCCTGACAGTCATCTCAATCGATTCTGTTTTTATCCCTTCTTTCTATGTCAAGGTCTCTTTTATTCAAACTTCTCTACCGTTAGTAGGCCTTGGTAACCCATCATATAACGAAATTTGAAATGGTACGACGACCATGGCATGCTATCTCTACTCTCCTTTCGCTTTTTTGGTATTGTCTGTATAGAGCCCCTGGCTACCAAAATTAGGTCCCACCATATTAATTTTTCGCGGGATTTTTGGTTGGGGATAAAGGTTTCATAATTGTCACTCTTTAAAGATGACATTTGTTATACTTTGGAACTCATGCTTGGCATTGCGTCACATCTCCTGCTGGGAATTTGGGAACCCTTTTCTCAGTGCTCTATTAAAGTGGATAGTCAAAGATGAACGTGCTCCCTCTTAATTTAGAACTGTTCCATTAGCAACAAGCCAAAAATTTTATTACAACTGTCAGACTCAACTCTGAAAATCATCGAAGGTGGTCAACATTTTAAATCCACTTACAGGTCATTATATAGGGCTAACTTTCCCCCTCTCTTCCATTTCACTACATACAGAGTTATAATATCTCAAATCGAACCCTGTAGATTTCTTCTATATATCCCCAAACATTAAATAATTTTAGGGAGAATTGCCTTCTTAAAAAGTGGAACATATCTACCAACTCAGCTATCGGTTTGAAAAAACACTATCCAGTCCACGAAGTTTTTCCCTTTGTGGTGAACTATGTATTCTTTGAAAGGCTGCGTTTATTTCAGATTTATTTTGGCACATGGGCGTCACAGGGTGGCTAAGGAAGCATCAGATGGTTGAGAGAAGTCTAGAGGAGGTACTTCGGTTCCGCATCAATATTTATAAATATACTACGGGCAGCCCCATATTGAATATTGTGATAATATCTCAGGCTTGTGTCTAATTCTCCCAGCCTATAATAACCAAAATGGATGGAAATCAGAAAATGTGTGGCTAGCCAGTAACCCTCCAACATGTTTCTTGATCATAATAGGCGACACAGGTTGAGGGTCCAGCTACAATGCCACTCGTTGGGCCCTACTTGAGGATTCTCGTCGTTTTTCTAATCTGGTAAATATTGTCAATATAAATTTCGCTTGTCTTAACTAAGGGTGTCTCCAGTATCAACCCCCCTTTATTTATTATCACATACTTGCTACAAAGCCAGTAATGACTGGTCTCGTTTGTTGTCTTTGGCGTCAACCAATTTGTTCAGATTTCACGGTAATCATTGCTCATTTTCTTTTTACGGTATCTTCAGGGGATAATAAATGTTAATGTCTACCCGCAAGAACCCAATTTTTCTACCTCCAAATTTAATATCTGATGCAGTCACTTGCAGGGGGATCAACCCGTTCAATTCCCTACCCTCTTTGAAAATCTGGAGTGTTGACCAAGGGCTTAATATCAGCCATCCATGCTATTTTTAACGACCCTCTTCTGGATGCTGAATATTATTATCATTTCATGTCTAAATGGGAGGCATATATTGGCAGAAAAATACTGTATCATATCTGGCAAATCATATGGCATGGGGCTGCTAAATCATCAATTTGTACATTTACTATATGGTGAAGAATCAGTACAAATCATGCTCTGTTTTGGTACCACACTCCAGAGTTAGTTCATAAATGTAATCCCAATCTCCAGGGGGTGTGTTGGAGATGTGGTGCCTCTCCAGGTTCTCTAACCCACATCTGTCCCCTTGTCCTGCTTTCCTCAGGTTAGTGAGGTGTTATTCAAAGTTTTTGAACAGAGGATAACCCCTAACCCTTTAATTTTTCTTTTAAATGTTCCTCCCAAGGGGCTATCAAAAAAGGCTTTGAAGTTACTTCTCCATATTCAACAGTGGCAAAAATAATGTCTATTAGGGCTTTTTAGAAAGGGGACCCCAGCTATCATACTAACTTTAAAATGAACAATTTACATGCTAGAGATATATTGTGAGGTTTACCGAATTATAGATACGGAATCGGTTTGAGCGCATGTGGGACAAAATCTTCATGGCAATTAAGTGATTGGAATATGAGGTGGCATGGTCCCCGCTTGTGGCTCCGAGTGGTCGCCCTGATGTGCTGTTAGTACCACCGCCCTGGGTGGGCCTGGGGCGATCGCCGGTCAACTCTCGGGCTGCGTGTGTTGCGGTGCGGGGCATGGGAGTGTGCATTGGGTGTTGGTCAAGTTTTGACTGTGGGGCGACGTCGGGTGGTGGGCGCACCACGTTTGTACTTGGTTGAAGACAGCACTCCTCCTGGGGGGGGCTTTTGTTGCTTATATCCTCCTTGTTATACTCATCTCTTGCACACGTGTGATGAGGTTCGCTTTGCCAATTTCAATAAACATTAATAATATATACATTTATAATAAATAAAATAGTAAGCCATTATTGCGACTTAAGAATAATTACATATGGAGACTACAGGATACAGATTTTGAAGTTCAAAGGCATCATTTACACATCCAATTGTCGAATTTAGATATAAAATTAAAGAAAGAAATACTGTAGTTCTCTTTTCATACATATGCTTTGGGGAGTTGCACATTTACTGTTAGTGTGATAACATATCTCTAGTGTAACAGAGATTGGAAACAGGACGACTCACAACATAAATTCTGTTCGTTTTTTAGCAAATGTCTATTTGACACTTTTTCTCCATCACATTTTTTAAAATCAACTTACAACTATTTTGCATATGTTTGTTACTGCAGAATTTTGTCATGTAAACTGCATATGTTTACTTGTTTTGATCATGGTGGTTTTATGGAACCAACCTTTTTTACTATGTTCCTAAAAAAACTTAATCACATGTTCTCACATTTCTCTAATAACCTTAGTGTTGTTATTAGTCTCTGGAATCCCAAGCCAAAAAGGTCACTGGTGATCGCAAATCGAAGGCGCAAACTCTTGCACAGCCAATGATTGGGAAAGAGATCAAAATATGAATCGGGGAAGAAAGTATTTTGTAGAACAAGGGAAAATTTCACAAGAAAAAGAGTATGAGAAACCACATCATCCCAGCTCATCGGAAAGCTTCTATTCGGCCCAAGGAGGCAAAAGTGCCAAAACTGCATGCCATACGATGAGGCCCATGAACTCGAGTCTATCACTTCCATCCCTT
Organism: Phyllomedusa bahiana; assembly: GCA_025379985.1. Lineage (NCBI taxonomy): Eukaryota > Metazoa > Chordata > Amphibia > Anura > Hylidae > Phyllomedusa > Phyllomedusa bahiana. The sequence continues at coordinate 23,700 of JAODAL010030622.1, forward strand.
CCAAAGTTTCTAACGAAGGTAGACGTACTAATAACCAGGGAAAAAAAATAGATGAAAAGTCATGGTCACTTCAATCTACAAAAAGGTTGAGTTTGTCAGGAATGACCGGCTTACTTGCTAGCGGGAAGTGGACGCCACGGTCACTGCCTAGAGTTGGCGTACCTCTACGCCGGGGGAGCAGAGAGTGACCTAAGGAGGCCCGCGCCCGCATGCAGGATGGCTTCTTGCTGCAGGGAATCCTACAGGTCGCTACCCGACGCAAGGGATCCACGAGGTGACACGCCGAAGCAGGTAGAGCAGAAACTGGGCGACCGGACCTGTGGAAACCTGGAGTTAACGGCAGGAGGACACAAGTAGCATAGAACACATTAGAACCAGAGTAAAACCAATAGACTGGGCTAGGGCAGGGAACTTATATTGGCAATGTAAATTGGACTGGCATAGGCAGAGTGAGCGCGGAGAATACGTGAAGGAGGGGAGCACGGGGGAAAACGTTAGAAGCTTAGGAATCCGTCAGGTGAAACAGTATGTACTTAAGACATAAACGCACGAAGTCTCGTTAATAACGCATGGGACACAATCCATTTGGTATTAGCCATACTTGGCTAGGAGCAAAGCATGATAGTCGTTAGTTGATAAATATCCTATAAAAGCCAGTGGCCCCCAAAGTCCCATAGTATGTGGGAAAGGGATCTACTCAATTAAGAAGTGGATTTTCCACCGATCATCCGATATTGTTGATGATTTGGTGTAAACCCTCGCCGGCGGAGCAGAAAAGCTACTTCTAAGGGGCCCTTGTTCTCCACCGAGAGCCCTCCAGCCTGGCAGGGGACGGTGTTTAATGACGTGAGGAAACCCAAGCGTCCCAGTAGCCTACCCCGAACGCAGATAGAGGCCCCAGCGTAGTTGTGCTTCTTTTTTGTTTTTTTTATTGACATGACGATTAATCAAAGCCAAGGACATCTTAACAGGTAGCGCGGACACAGGGACTTACTACGTACGGAGCGGCCGTTAAAGTAGCAGAACACGGGCAGCGCGTCAAGAGACACATGGGAGCGTTAGAACATGTAGAGAGTTAGGGGGAAGATTTTAAAACCAAGACTGGCTAAGGCAGGAATGGTCTAATAGAGTATCACGGTTGGAAAGCGACTGGCAAGGCAGGAGTGAGTCGGAGGGAAACGTAGATAGCTTAGGGAACCGTACAGGATCGTAGTATGCTAGCAAAGAACGCCGAGGAAGACGTTACTTTAACAAAATAACCTGGGGACACCAGCAACAACTTACTTCCAGGATGCCAACGGCAGGGGAAGCGGTACTATTCCTATAAAGCCCGTGCTACCCCCAAGTCCATCGGTTGGTAAAGGGAACAACCAATTCAAGAAGTGGATTTCCACGATCACCGTAAGAGTTTGGTTGTGTACCTACGCCGGGGAAGATAGGCGAGCGGAAGTCCTAAGGGCGCGGACCCCTTGTCTCCACCGGAGCCCGCCGCCCCAAAATGGAGGGAGGGCATTTTGCTATGATAATACATTTACTATTTGTGACTGCTGGGAGAGGGAAGGAGGGAATGGGGTTGGAGATGGTGGGGCTCGGGAGGGGCCGGCCTAGGGGGGTGGCGGTAAAACCCAGGTCGCTACCCCGCCGGCTGGAACCCAGCTGTTGAGTTTGTTGTTGACAGCCTAAGCAGTGTAGCGCAGACACAGCGGGCCACGGAGCGCCGTGGGAATTGGAGAAGGCAGGACACAAGAGCCCGTTAAAACCAGAGGTTAGCCAGACTCGAACAAGGAAGAGAGGATTGGCAAATACACGTAATCCCCAATCGCCTTTCCTATTGGCTTTGACATAAAGGCGGCCGGGGCAGTTAAGTTCATCCATAAGATAACGTGCCGCTGGGATGCCATCAATGGAAGTGGAGTCCACATGAACACTTGGATAAGCGCTATGGGATGTAGCTCAAAAATAGCACACTGGCGTTTGGCCAGAACCCCACGAAGGATCAGCCAGTACTTAGGCGATGGGTTGGGGGTATGTTGGGGTATTGGTTTAGAAGACACACACACAGCAGGATTGGACCAATGAAAAATCCCACCAACCTATCGGCAGGGCGGAACACGTAGTTGCTTTTGGAACCGTCAGGGGTGAGTATGACTTAGCAAACGAACAAAAGACGTAACCTAACGCAGGGAACCAACAAACCATGGGACGCCGACGGCAGAAAGGGGGATTTTTTATATCCTATAATAGCACATGCCCCAAAGACCCATAGTGCGGTTGGAAAGGGAACTCACACAATTAAGTTCTGACCCTTTAAATCTAAGGAATGCTGCCTCTCAAGCGCCAATATGTTGTCGGCTGGCCGGGATAAAGATGAGGCAGAAAAGCAGAGACTGCCGCACAGCCGCCGAAGAGAAGATGGAAGCAGGGAAGCTGCGCCAGGTGAGGAGCCAGCGCGAGGCATTGCCAGGTCTGGCCGTGACTGGGGGAAAGCTGCAAGACATCAAAAACATGTGGGCGCAAACCCCGGGTTCGTGGCACGAGGGATGGCGCAACAGCCCGGGTGCCCAGCGAGGCGCAAGTTGCCGCAGCTGGGCGTAATCGGACGCAGCCGCGGCCTATTGGCCATCAAGGTCTATCAGTTGCTCATTCACAGACAGCAGCCGGGGGAGGGGGCTCGTATGCTTCATTAATAGTGAGATCACAGCTAGTCCCATGCAAAACAAGCACGGTTCTGACGCTCTACATTTACACAGCCTGGTTTGGTGGCCCACAAATGTGTAGGGTTAGATGCTACGTCTTTTTTCGGTCCACATGATAGCGTGCTCTGAGTACTTTGCGAAAAAAAAAGAAAAAAAAGTGCACTATCACGTGGACCTGTGAGATTGGGTACAGGCTATTTGGAGAGATTTAGTTGATAAAATTGGTGCACACATGGGCTGGAAGAGAATCAAGAGGAAAAGAGGGTAACAGAATTCGAGAAAAGTTAATTGAAGGAACTGTCACCAAGCTCGGTGGAGGAAGAAAGTCTGGTTTGGTTGTTTCACAGCCCAAAGGCATTCTGGATACATTCGACCAGGTATCGATGGTGGGTACTTCAATGCTGGAGCTTTATGAGAGTAATCTAAAGATGAGTTACTCTCATATACTGTGAGTACTATGGGTGTTGGAAAAAGAGACTAACCCCATAGGGGTTTTTAGTGCTGTCTTGATGGTTCCTCGTTTTTTTTGTTTGTTGTTCTTGCATGGCGCAGAACGGCGCGCCCTTCTGATTTTATGGGGCCCCATACTGCTGGAGAGGTTCTGGGGCCCCCCCCCCCCCCCCCGGCCAACCTTCCCCCGCTCCTCTCTCTCCCTCCTCCCGGCCAGTCCACGACAGCCACAAGCCCACCACCATCCCTCAAACACTCACGTCCACACCAAGCATATAAAAAGTACAAAAAAAAACATAATCTGGGGCAGATGGAGTTCACAAAAAAATTATTTTTGGGAGACGGCAATAGTATAAAAAAACTCTACATAAAGGCAAGGGCTGCCATTGCGGGTTGGGAGTTGAGTTGCAGTGCTGGTCAGTACTTACAAGGGGTACAGCTATGTCGCCACAACTAGGGAACCAATTTATTAATGTTACTGACAAAAAAGCCACGCTATTCCCTGACCTTATTTGTGCCTTGCAACATATATATATTGTCTAATAAAATCACCGTCTCACACCTTTGTAATACACGTGTGGTCTAGCCCACATGAAGGGTGATGGACTATATAACCTGTATACCAAGACCAATAATCACAAAAACAACAATATACAAGCACCTAAGAATATCGGCTACTACTAATAATCACCATACATGTGTCGGCTATACTCCAAATATTAACTGGAATAATAATCCGCCATAATGTTAGTGATTATAAAACCATTTACACCAAATAATCCAATATTTCTTCCATACGTACAGAAGTGACCTACATGTGGTAGATTCCAGTGTACACATGGGGCTCTGCAAATAGATTTAATTACATTTTGCGCCCTCTCAGGACGTAGTGTCTTGTCGAGGCAGTTAGTTCACTTTCTCTTTCTTCTCTATTCGGGTTGATGTCCTCCATAAGGACTCTCTGTTCTCCACCACTCGTCACCTGTAGTATTTACCAACACAAACAACGGAGAACTCTCTCTACTTTTTTTTTATCATTCTTCACAATAACTGAAGTTTTATGCCCCTCCCCCCGATGTAACAAACTCACCAATTTATTAATAGGCCCATATGTAAGAATACCCCCGGTTAATTTAATGGGTAGTATACCCCAGTCGGTATGTTAGGTGTACAACGAGGGCCCTCACCAACACACCATTCACGGGCGGTTAGCTAAGATCACCGAGGCAGTTAGGCTGGTAGCTTGGGGCAGACTAAGGTAGCATACTCGGCGCACACGGGCTAGGCTTATCCTAGTGACTTCTTAAATTGCTTATTGAGTTTGACTTTAGTTTAGGGGCACCTGCCTAGCGTAGTTTAGAATATGGAGGCCCTCTGTAGATTAGGAGTACCCTTGTTCAGGCATGATCATTTTTACCCCCCCCCTTGTAGATTACGGCAAGCGGTATCCCCACCACACCCCTCCCGACCCCCTTGTAAGGTCAGAATACGCCCCCCCCCACACTTGTAGATTAAGGGCTTAGGGTGGCTCTCGTGCGCGCACCCAATTCTGGATGAGCAAGGAGGAGTCGTCGCAGGGGGTGGGCAAACGCGCCCCACCCTGCAGCCCCCTTTGGAGGAAGGCAGGGAATAGATGCCCCCTAACCCATGTAGAAATTATAGGGACTACTCCTAGCTGTAGGCAGGGAATTGTACCCACCCTGCACCACCGCTGTAGGATTTAGGTGGGAACGTAGGTACCACCCTTTCGTAAGGCCCAAGGCAGTAAATAGTCACCCCCCCGTGTAGATTATGGGACCTACATACATCCACCCAGACTAATTCGTCCTGTCCCTTCGTAGCCAGAACAGGGTAGAATTAGTCCCCCCACTGTAGATTTAGGGCCCACCCTTGTAAGGCAGACCGAATATCTTCCTCCGCCCCCCTGTAGATTAGGTGCTCACTCCCCCTGTAGGACAAGAAATGTCCACCCCCCTTGCTAAATTATGAAAACGACCCCTTGTATACAGGCCAGACAGAATAGTCCCCACGACTGTAGATTAGAGGTCACCCCCTGGAGCGCAGAATAGTCCCCCCCCTGTAATTAGAACAGCCCCTCAGAATAAGGTGGCCTGAAGAGTCCCCCCCGCTGAGTATTAGAGGTCTCACCCACCTCCCCCTGTAGGCATAACTTCAAGTTTTCCCCCCCCTGTAGATTAGAAACGACAATGGGGACAGGAGCACCCCCTGTAACAGGCAGAATAGTCTCTCCACCCACTCGTAGATTAGAGCCACCCCTGTAGCCATCACACAAATTCAGTCACCCCCCCTGTAGATTAAGTAGTAAGCCACTCCCCCCTCCACTACAAACCCCTGGTAGTCAGAATCAGTCCCCCCCATGCTAGATATCAGGAAGATCACCTCCTGTAGGCGAATAGTACCCTCCCCACTGTAGATAGGGACCCCTGTCAGGCAGAAACGTCCCCGGACCACTGCAGATTAGAGTCACCTGTAAGGCCGAATCGCTCCAGCTTCGTCCCCCTGATAGGATTAGATGTACCCCCTGTACGGCTGAATAGAGCGACCTGTAGATTAGAGACACCTGTAGGCATAAAAATAGTTTCCCCCTCCCTGTGATTAGAGACCACATGTAGGCAAAAATAGACAAACTAGTCCCCCCTGTAGATTAGAGACCCCGGTAGGCAGAAAAATTAGTACAACCCACCCCTGTAGTATTAGCATCGCTGCCCCCCTGTAGGCGCCATATAGCCCCCCCCTACCCAGTATCTCTATGGAAGCCCCTGTGGCTCATAGCCCCCCCTCCCCAGTAATATTTTGTTTTAGGGGCACGAGAGGGGTTAGACCCCTGTAGGGCATCGCCCCCCCCAGGGCCACCATCCTCACACCTCCCACCTGTAGGCATGAGTATGCCCCCCCATCCCCCCCCCCCCCCCCCCCCCCACCCCCACCCCCCCCCCCCCCCCTCCCCCCCCCACCCCTTCCCCCCGCCCCCCCCCCTCCCCCCCCCCCCCCCATCCCCCCCGCCCCCCCACCCCCCCCCCCCCTCCGCCCCCCCCCCCTTCCCCCCACCCTCCCCACCCCCCTCCCCCCCCCCCCCCCCCCCCGCCCCCCCCACCCCCCCTCCCCCCCCCCTCCCCCCCCACCCCCCCCCTCCCCCCCCCCCCCCCCCCCCCCACCCCCCCTCAACCCCCCCCCGCCCTCCCCAACCCCACCCCCCCCTCCCACCCCTCCCCCCACCCCCCGCCCCCCCCCCGCACCCCCCCCCCCCCCCTCCCCCTCCCCCCCCCACAGTATTAGATATTAGTTGTATATGGTGCGCCACCTTTAGGCATAGACACCCAATGTATGTAATAGGGCCCCCCTGTAATGCATCTGAGATCTCTCCCTCCCCTCAGTATTTAGGGCCCCCGTAGGGCATAGACCCCCCCCAACAGTAATTAGCGTAGTCCCCCCTGTAGGCATAGACCCACCCCACAGTAGTATGGGCCCCGCCCCAGCCCCCCCCCAGATTAATGGCACAGACCCCTCCCCCCCTTCCGCCCCCCCCCCCCCTCCCCCCCCCCCCCCACCCCCCCCCCCTCCCCCCCCCCCCCCCCCCCCCCCCGCCACAGTATTAGGGCCCCCCCCCCCCCTAGAGCATCTGGGACCCCCCCCTCACAGTATTAGGAAGCCCTCCCCCTGTATGGCATAGACCACAACCCCTCAACCCCCCCACCCCACACGCATCATATTAGGCGCCACCCCCTCTGTAGGCCATAGGGGGACCCCCCCGCACAAGTATTAGAGAGGCGGCCATGCCTCCCCTGTAGGCATAGGGGACGCTCTCGCCACCCCCACAGTATTAGGGCCCCCCGCCCGTGTAGGCATAGGGCCTCCCCGTCCCACAGTATTTTACGATCTTTTATCAATCTACTATTGTGAGGGCCACCCCCCCACTGTCACAGGCTATAGACCCCCCAACCCCCCCAATGGTTTATTAGGGGACCCCCCCCTTGTGGCATATCGAGGCCCCTCCCACCCCCCACAGTGATTAGGGCCCCCCTGTACCAGCAGGCGACACCGAAGTCCTAAACATAGTCCCCCCCACAGTAGTTTATTAGGGGGACCCTCATTGTAGGCCATTCCTTTTCGTTGACCCCTCCCTCATGAGTATTAGTAGGGCCCCTGTTAGGGATATGTGACCCTCATTTCCACCACCCCCACCTCACTGTATTATGGGCCCCCCCCTCGGTAGACAGGTCACTTGACCCCCCCCACAGTTGTTAACGCGGTCCCATCTGTAAGGCATTAGACCCCCCCCCCCTCACTCCCACAGTATTTTAAGGCCCTCTTCAGTGTAGGCATTTATTGAGCCACCCCACCACCCCACAGTTATTGAGGGCCCCCCCTGTATAGGCAAATGAATGGGAATCCGGTAGCTTTTAAGGGCTATTGATTTTTCAAGACCCACCCCCACAGTTATATAGGCGCCCACCCTGTAAAAGGCATAGCCACCCCCACACACACATAATAACAAAACACTGTTTAGGGTGCACCCCTGTAATTCAGGCATAAGACCCACCCCCACAGTTATTTTCTAGGTGGCTCAATCCCCCCTGTTGTTGTAGGCATAGACCCCCCTCCTCCCACCCCACACAGAGTTATTTGATAGGGGCACCCCTCCTCCCAGTCGTAGGGCATATTATTAATATAATAGATACCCCCCTCCCCCCCCTCCCTGTAATTAGGGCCCCCGCCCTGTTGTCACTCACCCTCTCCCCACTGTTGGCATTATAGGACCCCCCCCCACAGTGTTTTCTGGGCACCCCCCCCCCTATCCCCCCCCCCCGCCCCCAACCCCCTGTTTAGTGACAGGCATAGTCCCACCACCCCCCCTCCCCCCCCCCTCCCAACGCCGCCCCCACACCCTACGCAGTTATTGCGCGGACCGCCATCGTCAGGCTAGACCCCACCCGTCCCCCAACAGTATTTAAGGCCCTCCACTGTTTCCGGCATAGCCCCACCCCCCAATCCCCCCCACCCCCCATGATCACAGTTAATAAAAGTTGTCATTAGTGCACCAAGTCAAGTTTTAGGGCCCAACACTCCCCCCCCCCCCCGCCCCCCATTGTAGGGCATAGCCCCCTTCCCAACCCTCCCTATAGTATGAGGGCCTCACCCCTGTAGGGTTTAGACCCCCCACCCCCCCCCCCCCACACCAGTTTTTAGGCGCCCCCCTGCCCTTCCTCCCCCCCCCCCTTCTGCACCCCCCCCCAACCCCCCCCCCCTTCCCCCCGGCCCCCATGTCATGGAACTTTGTACCAACCCACCCTCAGTATTAGGTGGCCCCCCGCCTGGCCAACCCGCCCCTATAAGGCATAGACCCACGCCCATCACAGGTTTTTGGGGCCCACCTGTAGGCATAAGCCCCCCTCCAGTTATTAGGGCCCCTCATGGAGGCATAGAACCACCCCCTCCCCATCGCAGTATTTGGGGCACCCTGTAGGCAGAGCCCCCTCCCACCAGCACCCTCAGTATTTAGGGCCCCATGTCCAGACAGGCTTAGGACCCCCCCATCGCAGTATTTAGGGCACCCTGTAGAGGCATAGACCAACCCCTCCCCCACTAGTTAGTACGGGCCCCACGGTCTGAGATGTCTGAACCCCGTCTCCCCCTACAGTATTATATGCACCCCTGAATGCGGACATAGCCCCCCCCCAGTAAAATTTTGGGCCCCACCTGTTAGGCATAGACCCTCTCCCCAACAGTAATTGTGGCCCAACCCTCGTTGGCATAAGCCCCTCCCACCCCCACACACAGTATTAGCGAAGGGCCCATTGTAGGCAAAGACCCCCACCCACAGTATGTACGAGGCACCACACCTGTAGCGATAGACCCCCACCCCACCACCACCACGAGTATTACGGGCAACCCCCACCTTGTAGCATAGATCCCCTCTCACCCAACAGTATTAAGGCCCCCCTGTAGGCATAGCCCCCAGTATTAGTGACCCCCCTGTACGGCAACTTGACCACCTCCCCCTCAGTATTTAGGGGGCCCTCTGTAGCATAGCCCTCCACACCCCCCCGTATTAGGGCTCCCCTCCTTCCGTAGGCATAGACCACCCCCCCCAGTTATTTGGGCCCCCCCCCCTTTAGGCATCGCCCACTCCCACACCACAGAATTAGAGGCCCCCCACTGTGGCATGCCCTCACACCCCCCACAATATTAGGCCCCCTGATAGGCATAAGACCTCCCCCACAGTCATTTGGGCCCCCCTGTTAGGCATTAGACCCCCCCCACACAGATATAGGGCACCCCCCCCTATAGGCATAGATCCCCCCCACTTGTCTCTAGTGGCCCCATGTAGGCATAGCCCCCCAACTCCAGTCATTGCTGGCCCCCCTGGGGCAGGCTTAGCCCTCCCTCCCCACAGTTTTTTGGGTCCCAACCCATGTAGGAAGTAGATACCCTCCGTCCCCCACTAGTATTAGGGCCCATTAGTGCATAGCCCCCTCCCACCCCCCACAGTATTAGGGCCCCGCTGTAGGCATAGCCCTCCCACCCCACACAGTATTACGGGCCCTGTGTCAGGGCCAATAGACCCACCCCCCACAGTATTAGTGCCTCCCCTGTAGGATAAGACCCCCTCCCCCTACAGTTTTAGGGGCCCCCCGTGTAGGCATAGGACACCCCCCTACCCCCCCAAGTATTAAGGCCCCTGTGAAGCATGGCCCCCCCCCAACTAGTATTAGGGCCCCCTGTAGGAATAGAACCACCCTCCCCACAGTATAGGGGCCCCCTGTAGGCATACGACCCCCCCCCCACAGTATTAGGTACCCCACCTTTGGCATATAGACCCCCCCCTCCCCCACCATTGTATTCGGGCCCTCCTCCCTCTGTAGCATCAGACTCCCCCTCCCCCTCAGTATTACGGCCCATGTAGGGCATAAGTGGACCCCCCCAAGTATATAGGGCCCCCCTGTAGGATAGCCCCCTACCCCCTGTTAATTAGGGCCCACGTAGGCATAGACCTCCCTCCCCCACAGTATTAGGGCCCCCTTAGGCCATAGACCCCCCTCCACTCAGTATTTAGGGCCCCATGTTAGGCCATAGACCCCCATCCCCCACATGTATTAGGGCCCCCCTGTAGGCTGGCCGGGATGGATGGCCGGGGCCGGCCACCCCTACAGGAGGAGGTCGGCGGCTCAGGCTGCGCACTGTGACAATTCATCTACTTACATGTGCGCTGTCGCGACGCTGTAGCCGAAGTCGGGTCCTCCTCCTTCTCTCTGTCGCCGCCGCTGCTCTTGCACCTGCGGCGGGATGTGGATCACTGTTTGAATCCGTGACGACTCCAGCCCCTCGGGGGCGTAGGCTCTCGTGGATTCAAATTAATTTCATGCATCCCGCCGGCCCCACAGAGGGACATAGAGGAGGAGGGCCAGGCTCTCCGGCAACATGCTTGCCCTGGGATCATGTAAGGCTACGCATCGCAGCGCAGCTGGAGCCGGGGTGCGCGGGGACCCCCCCCAGAACCGCCCAGCGCCGCCCCAGCTGGCTGTAGTGAAAAGCGGATGCAGGCGGAGAGGCTGTAGCGCAATGCAGGCGCTACCCCCCCTCCCGGACACCTTTACCATGGTAGAGCGCGGCGCTCGCTGACGCGGCTCTACAGTGTGTAAAAAAAACAAACAAAAAAACGGAAATAAGCGGGCCTGCGTGAACGCTGGGCCCCTAATTCTGGGGCCGGTCAGCTGTAGGGTTGTTCTCCTTGTACTGCGGCTGCTAGGACAATCAAACCTGAAGCATATGTCGACAATGAACCCTGAAAGTCAAAAGTTTCAAACATTGTTACCCTTTTGCTTGTCAGTGTATGATGAATGCCACTAAGTGGCAATCATCATAGGATTACTTTTCTTCTCCCCCAATCAGCCCCCAGCAACAATATTGCAGGATACTGAGCGATTCCTATTGCAGCCTGAAGCCTGATGAAGGCTTCTGTGGCTGCCATGTTACTGCTCCTATTACTTCCAACCTTAGGCAGTAAGTAATAGGAGCGCCATCTTGGAACACACTTTTGCATGTATAATATGTAATATTTTATCTGTTATATATATTATATAATCATTATTTTCTGGAGTTATTTATTTTAAGCAGTCAATTGATTCAGGCGCTGATACATTCAAAAGGGGTTTACATACATAACCATATGTTAAAATACAGTACATGATAACAGTGAAATGACTTATCAACTGCAACAAAGGGACGTGAGGGCCATGCCCGCAAAGGCTTACAGTCTACAGAACAGGATACAAGTTATCAGGTACTCTAGGAGAACTACATGTACAAATGAAAAAAACGTTTAAAAAATAAAATAAAAATATTAAAAGTGCATAACACCTCCTTTTGCCATTTACATATTGAAAATAAAATAGAAAATTACACATAAACCCGATCTTGTCATAAAAATATAACATTATTTATCCCATACCTTGAACATCAAAAAGACATAAAATTCCAAACTTCAACATAAAAAATAAAAAGGGATCAATAAGTCACGTTTTTGAAAATGGTATCAATGAAAACTATACATGTTGCAACAAAAAAGAGCCTAAATTAGATTCATAGGTGAAAAAATAAAAAGGTTATTTGTCGCAGAAAATGGGGCTGCAGCACAAAGTAAAAAAATAGAGAATATTTTTATTATTTAAAAAGTACCGGAACATAACAAAAAAATTACAAGTTCGGTCTCTTGAATAATAATCCCCTGTAGACAACATAGTCTTTTATCCCAAAGAGTAAACACAAAATAAACAGCAAAACCCCCACAAAAATGGGAATAATTAGGTATTTTTCCTATCTACTTCCCACTCTCAAAATTTTGTATTCCGTCTCCTGGTACTTTATTATGTCAATGATACCAATTAAAAGTACATTCCTTATCTCCACAAAAAAACAATAAAGCCCCATGAATGTATATGTAGGGCGAAAAACTAAAAAAAAGTAATGGCTCTTGGAAGGTGGGAAGGAAAAAAACAAATAAAAAAATAGGTAGCGGCGGGAAAGGGTTAAAGCATGAAATAATGGTATATCAGTTATATTCTGACATACTGGTATGTGAAAGAACTTACCAGTATTTAGAGATCAGTGTAGCTCAGTGCTGTTTTGCCAACTATTTGTGATAGTCGGATACGGCTTTAAAGAGCACCTTCCATTGCGACTATTAAACTTTATTTATATGAATAATTCAATGATTACAAAAACTACAAGAAGACTTGTGTGGATATTGTATCATACTTTTGCATGATATTGATTATAAAGGCAAAGCTTGGATAATATTGGTTACAAAGGCAAAGCTCGCATAATATGGATTATAAATACTTACATCACACCTATATATGGGTCAAAGCTTCATCAGGAATCTTATAAGCATCATCTATCGGCATCAGCTGGTAAAAACTGGCCAGCGAAGATAGAGAGATATTCCTGAGATCCACACCGTGCCACGGTTTTTTCCGCCCTTATACAGGTCCAAGCTTCAACAGGAATCTTAACAGCCCTCATTTTATCCGTAACTCAGCTGGGGGAAACGGGCCAGCGAAGATAGAGAGATATTCCTGGAATACATCCCTGTGGTGGCGAGGCGTCCCTCTATAGCCCACAGGTCCAGCTACTTTAACCTCGCAGCAAACTTTCCCAGCTTATATCTTGTTTGAAACAAATGTCTGCATAACCAAATGTTACACAAGCTGACAGCTCAGTATTTTTCCAGTATCAGACCTCCCCCCTTTGAATGGCCAGTCCTTCAGGGGTTAACCCCGTACTCAGGGCCGTTCCTAGGCTAAATTTCACTCAGGGCAAAGGGAAGAAATTTTGCACCTCCCCTCCCCCCGTAAAATACGCCACAATGCTTCACCAGGTAGTTGCCCCTGTAGCCATGTAATACCCCTATGTAATCAGACATTAGCCCCAGCAGCCATGATAGTTGCCACTGTAGCCATGATAGTTGCCCCTGTAGCCAGTTGCCCCCTGTAGCCCTGCTAGTTGCACCTGTAGCCTTGCTAGTTGCCCCCTGTAGCCAGTTGCCCCCTGTAGCCCTGCTAGTTGCCCCCTGTAGCCCTGCCAGTTGCCCCCTGTAGCCAGTTTTGCCCCCTGTAGCCAGTTGTCCCCTGTAGCCAGTTGTCCCCTGTAGCCAGTTTTGCCCCCTGTAGCCAGTTTTGCCCCTGTAGCCAGTTGCCCCCTGTAGCCCTGCTAGTTGCACCTGTAGCCTTGCTAGTTGCCCCCGGTAGCCAGTTGCCCCCTGTTTGCCCTGCTAGTTGCCCTGTACCCCGCCAGGTGCCCCTGTAGCCAGTTGTGCACCCTGTAGCAAGTTGTCCCCCTGTAGCCAGTTGTCCCCTGTAGCCAGTTTTGCCCCCTGTAGCCAGTTTTGCCCCTGTAGCCAGTTGCCCCCTGTAGCCAGTTTTGCCTCTGTAGCCAGTTTTGCCCCCTGTAGCCAGTTTTGCTCCCTCTAGCAAGTTGTCCCCTGTAGCCAGTTTTGCCCCCTGTAGCCAGTTGTCCCCTGTAGCCAGTTTTGCCCCCTGTAGCCAGTTGCCCCCTGTAGCCAGTTTTGCCCCCTGTAGCCAGTGTCCCCTGGAGACCGTTTTGCCCACTGTAGCCAGTTTTGCCCCCTGTAGCCAGTGTCCCCTGTAGCCAGTTTTGCCCCTGTAGCCAGTTTTGCCCCCTGTAGCCCTGCTAGTTGCCCCTGTAGCCTTGCTAGTTGCCCCCTGTAGCCCTGTTACTTGCCCCCTGTAGCCCTGCCAGTTGCCCCCTTTAGCCAGTTTTCCTCTGTAGCCAGTTGTCCCCTGTAGCCAGTTTTGCCCCTGTAGCCAGTTGCCCCCGGTAGCCAGTTTTGCCCCCTGTAGCCAGTTTTGCTCCCTGTAGCCAGTTGTCCCCTGTAGCCAGTTTTGCCCCTGTAGCCAGTTGTCCCCTGTAGCCAGTTTTGCCCCCTGTAGCTAGTTGCCCCTGTAGCCAGTTTTTGCCCCTTGTAGCCAGTTTTGCCCCCTGTAGCCAGTTTTGCCCACTGTAGCCAGTTTTGCCCCCTGTAGCAAGTTACTCACTGTAGCCAGTTTTCCCCCCTGTAGCCAGTTTTCCCCCTTGTAGCCAGTTTTCCCCCCTGTAGCCAGTTTTGCCCCCTGTAGCCAGATTTGCCCCCTTTAGCTAAGAATAATAACATAAAAAAACTCACTTACCTTTCCAGGATCCCTGCAGCGGCCAGGTCCCGGGACCCGGGGTTCAGTGTAAGCGGCGTGACGTCATCACTCCGCTCCTGGGGTCTCCTGGGACTTACGGGAGCCGAGACTCAGCGTCGCAGGGGGCGTGGTGAAAGCCGTGCGCCCCCTGCGACGCTGTGTATGTATCAGCGCTCACTGAGCGCTAATACATACAGGGGAGTAAGGCAGAAGGGGAATCATCCGTCCTGCCGCCTCGCTGTGCCGGCTGCTTCACCAGGTAGTTGCCCCTGTAGCCATGTAATACCCCTATGTAATCAGACATTAGCCCCAGCAGCCATGATAGTTGCCACTGTAGCCATGATAGTTGCCCCCTGTAGCCATTGCCCCCCGTAGCCCTCTAGTTGCACCTGTAGCCCCGGTAGTTGCCCCCTGTACAGTTGCCTCCTGTAGCCCTGCTATTTTCCCCCTGTTTGCCCTGCATTTGCCCCCTGTAGCCAGTTTTGCCCCGTAGCCAGTTGCCCCTGTAGCCAGTTTTTCCCCTTGTAGCCAGTTTTGCCCCTGTAGCCAGTTTTTGCCCTCTTAGCCAGTTGCCCCTGTAGCCCCTGCTGGTTGGCACCCATAGCCTTGCAGTTTGCCCCCTGTACATGTGGCCCCCTGTAGCCCGTTGCCCCTGTAGCCGTTGTCCCCCGTAGCCCCGTTTTGCCCCCCGTAGCCCGTTTTGCCCCTTAGCCAGTTGCCCCCCGTAGCCATTTTGCCTCTGTAGCCAGTTTTTCCCCCCCGAGCCTTTTGCCCCTCTGCAAGTTGTCCCCTTACCAGTTTTGCCCCTGTGCCAGTTGTCCCCGTACCATTTTGCCCCTTAGCCAGTTTCCCCTGTAGCCAGTTTTTTCCCCCGTAGCCGTGTCCCCCGTAGCCCGTTTTGCCCACTGTAGCCCGTTTTTTGCCCCCTGTACCATTCCCCTTAGCCGTTTTGCCCTGTAGCCAGTTTTGCCCCCTGTAGCCCTGCTAGTTGCCCCTGTAGCCATGCTAGTTGCCCCCTGTAGCCCTGTTACTTGCCCCCCTTTGCCCTGCCAGTTGCCCCTTTGCCATTTTCCTCTTTAGCATTGTCCCCTGTACCAGTTTTGCCCCCCGTAGCCCTTTTCCCCCTGTAGCAGTTTTGCCCCTTGTAGCCCTTTTGCCCCCTGTAGCCAGTTTTTTCTCCCCGTTGCCAATTGTCCCTGTAGCCAGTTTTTTCCCCTGTACCAGTTGTCCCCCGTAGCCAGTTTTGCCCCCTGTAGCTAGTTGCCCCCCCTTGCCGTTTTGCCCTTGTGCCATTTTTTCCCCCCGTAGCCAGTTTTGCCCACGTGCAGTTTGCCCCCCGTAAACCATTTCCCCTGTAGCCATTTCCCCCTGTACCAGTTTTCCCCCGTGTAGCCATTGCCCCTGAGCCAGTTTTTTCCCCTGTAGCCAGATTTTCCCCCCGTAGCTAATATAATAACATAAAAAAAATCACTTACCTTTCCCAAACCCTGCAGCGGCCCGGGCCCGGGACCGGGGTCAGTGTAAACGGCGTGACGTATCACTCCGCTCCTGGGGGCTCCCGGGGCTTTTGGGACCCAGACTCAGCGTCGCGGGGGCGTGGTGAAAGCCGTCGCCCCCGCGACGCTGTGTATGTATAGGGTCAGAGCCTAATACTACGGGGGGAGAAAGGGCAAAGGGGGAAATTTCCCCGCCGCCGCCTCCTGTCCCGGGCACGCACTAAGTGTGTGAGGCTGGCTTGACTCTGCACGGCAAACGCCGTGCAGGTCCACCCTGGGAACGGCCCCCCCGGTATCAAAAATTATAAAAAAAAAACTCCGGGTTTACAAACCCAGAATTTTTAAAAAAATTTTTTTCGGTCCGATTACTTGGCGAACGTGTTAAAAAACAGTAATACCAGGCGCACGGGCCCTGCAGGGTGCGTAGAACGTTGTTCCATGCTTAAATATGCAGAGGAGCTTATTTTGGTCTTCAACAATGTTGTGTTTTAGTATGACCGTAGTGACTGCCCCGCTCTTGGGGAATTTGGGTTCACAAAAAAAGCCCCTGGGCACTTAAGAGGCAAAACTGACAAAAAACTCAGGGGAATTACCCCTGATAAAAGTCAGGGGAGCAAAAAGCGGGAAAAAAAAAGCAAAAGAGCTAGGTGGAAATCAGTGACAGAGTGTGGAGGGCCACAGCACCACAGCAAAATAGGTCAGAGAGTGGCACAATGAATTTGGAGGTGACACAAACTGGAGTGGGCCCAGAGCGGCACAATGACACAGGTGGGGGGTCACAGTAGCAGCAGCAGAGGTCAGACAGTGGCACAATGACATTCTGGAGGGGGAAAAAAAAGGGGGGAGTGGCCAAAAGAGGGAAAATGATAGAGAGGGAGGTGCGCAGAAAACAGCAGGGTTTCAGAGGGGGCCCCGATAACAGGGTGTGGAGGGCATGGCAACAGCCACAGAGCAGCATGAGATCAGGAGTGCCAATGACAATTCTGGGGTGGCAAAAACAGGGGGCCCACAGAGTGGCACAATGCAGAGAGTGGAGGTACAGCAGCGCAGCAGAGGTCGGCAGTGCACAATGACTTTCTGGGGTGGCAAAAACAGGATAGGCCACAAGTGGCACAATGACACATGTGGAGACACGGCAGCAGCACCATGAGGTCAGACAATGGCACAATGCTTTCTGGAGGTGACAAAAACTGGAGTGGGCCACAGAGTGGCACAATGACAAGTGTGGGGGGGCAGCAGCCACAGCAGCGCTGAGGTCAAGAGTGGAAATGACACGTGTGGAGGTCCGGCATAAACACAGCAGCACATGGGGGTCAGAGGTGCACAATGACACAGTGGGGATGTCAGGCACCGCACAGAGCAGAGGTCATAGAGTGGCACAATGACGAGAGTGGAGGTGGGTGGAAAAAACCAGTCCCTGGAAAAAGATTGGGGGGGTAGGCAGATGGAGAAATGGCGCAGATGTGTGGCATCAGGGGGGGTGGCGGCATCAGAATAGTGGCTGAGGCAAGTAGTTTAAAACCCAGACTTTTTTCTCACAGTTTGGGGTGAGGGTCTGGCGATGTATCTGCACCTAAGGCCCTTGGTGTGTGAAAACCGACCCTCCACCCTGATCATCTTGAAAAAGGTCCGTTCCACATTTCCTGTGGGCAAGCGGGTTCTCCTTGGGTAAATGGCCCCCGCCACAGGAACACCCCCCTCTGACCCACCTAGGGCCCGGGAGGACAGTTCTCCACTGCAAACTCGGCAAGTTGCGGCCACACTTTCCATTTTGGGTTTTCCCCAGTGGGGCCCAAAAGCGGATCTTCTAACGGGGGGTGGCAGAGTGTGTCCAAGAAAGGCCCAAACCAACCTGTTGGTTCAGGGTTTTGTCCAGGTCGGCTGCTGCTGGCGACTGCCCTCCTCACTAGGCAGGTGGGGAAGCTGCTCATCAGTGCTCCAGCTTAGGTTGTTTGCTGATGGAGTTCGGTTTTTTTTTGGCTCCTACCCCATCACCCCCCCCCCAAGCACCCGCGGCAGTAGTTTTTTTGAGCGGTGAAGAACCCCCCGGTCGGGACCTGTAAAAGAAGGGACGATGCCGCCCCATGGGAAAGCGGCCCAAACCCTAAAACACGGGGGAAATTTCCCTTTTGTTTTGATTTTTCCCTCCCTTTCGGGCAGCGGGGAAAAAAGGCCCCTTTTTTGGGGCCCGGGTTTAGCGGGTTCCAATAGGGGGGAGACCCAGAATTTCATCCCTCTGCCGGGATGCTGACTATTCGGCCGTCACACCCAAGAAAAATCGGGTATGCTGGGGGCCCATTTGCACAAGTGACTCCGAGGGGCTCCCTGCCCCCCATCCCACTGTTTACTCCCCCGGGTTTGCTTGGGGGTTTCCATCTGCATCGTTTTCCCTAAATCTTTTTCTTTTTCCCCCGCTGCTCCTGCTCTCCCTCTTTGCCCCCTGGGTAGAAAATCCACTCATTTCACCAGAAAAAGGGCTTTTTTGCTTAATGCCCTTCCTCCTCCCCCAAATTTTCAGCCCCCCCGGGACTTTGTGGCCGCGAGATGAATTTTCCCCAAACGTCTCCAGCCCCCTCCCCAGACAGTTTTTTTCGGAATCTGTTCGGGGCCAAAAGCAGTGGAATTACGTTATTCTTTTCCCGTTTTTCCGCGGACTGACAAAAAACGTGCCCCCTTTCGAAGGGGGCCTCAAAAAAGGGCAGGGTCCGATGAGCTGCCACTGGTACTTTAAAAAAGTTAAAAAGGGGGGGAGAAATCCGGGTCCCCCTGGTTCATCAAAAAATCATTAATGGCCTTTCTCTGTTCATACGTCGGTCCCAACAGGGGAGGCTGGAATTCCAACGGGTGGAAACATCGAAAATCAGAGTGTTTTGGGTGGGGGCCCGTTCTGCTGCTGAAACCCGAGGGGGGTTTGGTTCTGGCTTTGTAGGAATGGAAAAGTGCTTTGCACATTTTCCTCCCCATTTTGGGAATTTTGGAGATTAGTGGAAGACTTCGGGGAAACCTTTTTTAAAACCCAGCCCTGAACACGTGCCCCAATGCGGGGCGCAGGGGACCATCTCCCCCGGGGGTGGTTCCCCCCCTGTGTGACTTGTTCCCCGAGGAAAACCCGGTGTAGAATTTGGGGGAACCGCTGGGGCCCATACCATGGGGTATGATGGAGCTACTTGGGGGAGGCTGAGATGGTGGGGTGGTGGAGGAGGAGGAGGCGGTTTTTGGGCCCGGCAGGGGGCCCAGTATGTCAATGGGAGGGGGGAAAGCGGAAATTCCCCTGTCCTGGGTTGGGGGTTTGGGGCCCTGGGCGGGAAAGCACTTTCCCCCAAAGGGGCCCGGGTAAAGGCCCTTTGTACGGGCCCTTGCCGTAGTTCCCAGTTCAGACGTCCGGGGCTGCCGTGCCCCTTTGGGAAACCCAAACGAAAGCCCCAAGGATTGCCCCCCCCCCTTTCTGTTCTACATATTTATGAAGTGCTGGAAATCCCTTTTTGGAAAAAAAATTTAAAGGTTTGGGAAAAAACTCCCCATCTCGGCTCAGCAAAAGGGGGGGGCCAAAATTAGTTCCTGAACGTCCCAGAGTCCCCTTTTGGGAAAGGGGGGGGAAATGCCAGCACCAAAAACCGGGACAGGAGACGGTCAGTTCTGCACCTTAGGAGGGTTTGGGGGACCATACTGTTGTTCTTTTGCAATGCCTCGCGGGAAACGACTGCTGGGGGCCATGAGTGGCGGGGAGCAGGACATCTGGCCCGAGGATGAGGGCCAAAGAGAAACAGCTCCCTTTTTGCAGAGGTGGTGGGACCTTGACTGGTACAATGGCCGCGTGCATTTGGGCCTCTGTGCTGCTCCCGGGGGGCAGGAGGGACCACCACATCTGACCCAACGTTTCCCCGGGCCCACCGGATGGTGTTTGCTGCATGTTTTGAGGGCAGGGCCGTGGTTTTTGGCCAACGTTTAGCCCCCGGGGGGCCACGCTTCATTTTCTGCCCTACAGATTCTACTTTGTACCCATTTTTCGGCTCCCCCGGGTGTTTTGGGAAAAAGAATCCCCACACCCCGGTAGCTGATTTTATTTGCCGCTGCCTCGCTGACCCCCTGTCCCAACTACTTTTTGGGACCTGCAAAGGGGTTTTTTAAACCCGTGGCCGTTTGGCTCCCGACCTACACTGTGTCCCCTGAGGACCCCGGGGGCCCCCCAAAACCCATTTTGCTGGGCGCTCCGCTCCCGGGAGCGCAAGTGACGCCCTCTTTTTCCTGACGTGATGAACCCCTTTGTTCACCCGGCCCCCAAGGCGGTCGGCTACATATCATAAATTTTGTGTTTCATGTTCACTGCGGTCCTCACACCGGTTTTTGGTATGCAGAGGCTGCCCCTCACAACATGACCTCCCATGCCCCCTTTTCAAAAATTTTATACTTTGCCCCCTTTACTGCAAGAAGAAAGGGGGTATTGGGGCCCCCTTTCTTCGCTGCCAAATAGCTGCTGACTGCCCCCCTCAAAAAAATTTTCATCCTCCCATATAGTGGCGCTGAGCCCAGACCAAAAATAGTAGATCTCTGGTGGGGAACCTTTTGGGACAGAGGCGGGTTGGGGGACAGGGTGAGGGCCGCTGTTTCCCCCTCCCGGGCCATGCCAAACTAAAGGGGTTTTGTCTGAGTTCCACCGACTCTTTGGGTGGGGGTTTAGAAAGTTTCTGGGGGGAAGTGGATGGGCCTAGTAAAACCCTTTAAGGGAAACCCTTGGGTTGTGAAAAAACAAAACGGCCCGCCCAAAAATGACAGCGGCAGGGTTTTGGGGGGCACCAGTGACCCCTGCTCGAAGGGCCCCTTGCTGTGCTTTCGAACCCGGGGCCCCGCTCCCGGTTTTTTTGTGCCAAGCCCCCCCAGGGGGCATGCCACCCCCTCTGTCTGCATACTGTTTGTTCTAAAATGGTACCCGACAATGTTTTATGAAATTTCCTGTATATGATAAATTCACACCCCGTATTTGAAATCCAAAAAAAACCAGTAAAAAAGCTTGGGTTTAACCCCTTTGGGTATAAAATTTTGTCCCCAAATGGCCAGGAAAAATTTAAATTGTAAGAGTCGTTTTAAAAAAAAAGTGTATTTTTTCTGAATTAAAAACAAAAAAAAACCGGCGGGGAAAAAAAAAGTTTCTTTTTTTGACCACAAAAAGCAGGGAAAAACGCTTAATTAAAACCCCTTTGGGTCTAAATTGCGCCAAAGGGAAAAGAGCAACCAAAAAATTTCCCGCTTTGTAGCGTGTTACATTTTGGGGTATTTTTGGTTCACAAAAGATAAAAACTTTTTTAATTTCCTTCGGTTATGAATTTTGCTACAGGAAAAAAGTATTTTTTGGCGGTGGAAAAAAACGGTTTCTTTTTGTGACCCAAAAAGCAGAACAACGGCCCTTTAAATTAACCCCCGGATGTAATTGCGCAAAAAAATTGAGGGAACCAAAAACTACCAGCTTTGTAGCATGTTACAATGACGTGTATTTTACAGTAACAACAAAAGAAAAACTTGTAAATTTTCCCTTTGGGTTTTGAATTATGCTACAGGAAAAAAAGTCTTTTTTGGGGGTGAAAAAAAAAGGTTTTTTTTATTTACCAAAAACAGCGAAAAAAACGCTTAAATTTAAACCCTGGATGTAAATTGCGCAAAAAAAATTGAAACAACCCAAAAAAATAACCCGCTTTGTTGCGGGTTAAAAATGGCGTTTTATTTTACAGTACACAAAAAGAGGAAAAAAATTGTAATTAACCTTGGTTATGAAAATTTGCACAGGGAAAAAAAGTCTTTTTTTGGGGTGGTTTTAAAAAAACGGTTTTTTTTTAGTGACCCCCAACAAACAAACAACGCTTAATTAACCCCCGGTGTAAAATTTGGGAAAATAAATTTAGCAACCCAAAAAATACCCGGGTTTGGAGCGTGTTACAAAGGCGTGTATTTTACGGACACAACAAGAGAAAAACTTTTTAATTAAATTTCGCTATGAATTATGCTACAGGAAAAAAGTTCCCTTTTTTGGGGGTTTAAAAAGGGAACGTTTTTTTAGTGAACAAAGCAGAACAACGCCCTTTAAATTTAAACCCCCGGATTTTTAAATTGCGCAAAAGGTTGGCAACCAAAACTACCAGCTTTTTTAGCGTGTTTTCAAAGACGTGTTTTTAAGGGAAACAAAAACGGAAAAACTTGGTTTTAAATTTAACCTTCCCGGTTATAATTTTTTTGCCCCCCCCCCCCCCCAAAGGAAAAATGTCTTTTTTGAGGTTTAAAAAAGGGGGTTTCTTTTAGGCCACAACACAGAAAAGGCTTAATTTAAACCCCCGGAAAGTTAAAAATTGGGGCAAAAAATTTGAGCAAACCCAAAAAAAAGAAGTTTGGGTTTTTTGGAAATTTTAAAAACGCGTTTCTTTTAAATTAAAAAAAAACGGAAAAAAGGCTTAGGGTAACCCCTTTGGGTTTCAATGTGCTGTGAGGATTGCATTTAAAAGGGTTTTTGCGGTGCATTGGGCGCACACTGGACTTTAGTTCCCAAAACCCCCAAAAAACAGAATTTTGAAAGTTAAAAGAAGCGTCTCTGGGGGGATAAGCTGTTTAAAACCCCCCAAAAAAAATTTCCTTTTATAAAAATGAGTTCCCTTTTGTAAAGAGATATCATTAGCAGCTGTGGCAGCACCTTCCATAATCAGTACAGTGAGAGCGGTGTGAGCTGCCATCGTCGAGCCCGGACCTATATAGTACGCTGACGTCACAGAATCCCGCCGGTCTCTGATTGGCTTCATCTCTGCACATGTCATGTAGGCTATGCCCTTCTTCCTCCCAGAGTTCTTTGCCCCATGTAATGCCATGTGCTCGCAGCCATTTTATCAATCAAAAGCACGCTTCGTTCACGCGAAGTACCCCAAACTTCGACTTCGTTCAGAATCGAAGTTTTCATGAAATTCTAAACGACTTCCACTTCGTTATATTCGATTCGCCCATCTCTAATTATCTCAGTTACAGTGTTCCCAAAACAACGAAGCCCTGATAACAACCCTCTGGGTCAATGTGCACTGCTTTACAGCTTAAGATCTTTATTCTTAAAGAGATACTGTCAATATGGATTCCGGATGGCCAATAAATCTCTTAGCACTACAAGTGCTAAATGTAAAACGTAATTAACTCAATTTCATAGACGGTAAATAGCTTTATTTTGTATAGCTTTATAAAATAATGGTATGTGATTTTTAAATCATAATTAGCATTTTTTTAAATTTCCATACATAATTCTACATGTAATTGATATACCAAATAATGTGTAAATTTGAGGTAAAGTGCATTTGAGGTAAATTTGTAACAGTGGAACCATCTTGGCTCATGATTTTATTCCCTGTATTATCTATATTAATTAATAAGATGTTAATAAAAATTAAATTTCAAATTTAACTTCATTAAATAATAAGTTGTGTAGCTGTATAAAATATTGGTATGCAATCTAAAGTCATCTGAAATCACTACGGGCGACAACAGAGGAAAATAAAGGTGGTTAGAGGGTGCTGAAGAGAAACAATTATGAACTGTGGATGACTGGATGATTATTCAGTGATGACTCGCAGATTTGCATTGGCCAAGGAGATGGTACTGGAACTTTTACTGATCGGTCTTCACTAGTGTTGATCGAACTGTTCTCGAAAATTTAAGTTCTAGTAAAACCTCTCGAATTTTTAGCTCAAACCGAACCAAATATTTTACTGTTCGTTTGAGTAAATTTCTAGTTCGACACGTCATTTTCAGTTTCGTTTTCAGTAGCTTTCTGCTCTTTTAGCGGCCATCCAATCACCTTTCTGTACTTTTGGTGGCCATCCAAGCAGTGCAGAGCACAGAGAAGTGTCAACAATGTAATCATGGAGGCCGCTCCAATCAGCTACAGGGACGGTATGCGGGAACCAAGGGGATTGGTAAAAGAAAAGTGTAAAAACATTAAAGTAGAAAAAACACAAACACACAAAAAGTTAAACACGTATACTGCCCTTTTACCGATGAAAATGGAAATCACCTCCAACAGACAGAAATAAAAAAAGTACACATATTTGGTATCGCTGAGTGCGTAGTGACCTAGCCTATACATTTGTCACATTATTTAACCTTCACAATGAACATCATGAAAAAAAAAAGAAAAAGGGCGAATTGAAATTTTTTGTTCATCTGCTGCCATAAATGGAATAAAAAGTAAACAAAAGATAAAAACCCCCAAAGTGGTAAAAATAAAAATTTTCAGTTCCGTTAACAGCATATTACGAAAATAATAATGGCTACCAGAAGATAACTATACATAAATATTGTTTTACACAATAAAAACTCTTTTTTGTTCTGCAACATAAAAAATTATTCAAATTTGGGTTTTTCTATAAAATTTTTATCCCACAGAATAAAACTAAAAATGTCTGTATATTCCCGTAGCGCTGTAAAAAGTAAAATAAAAAAACTACCGAGATCGCTTTGGGTTTTTCTTCCCCGCCTCCAAAAAAAATTTTTAAAAGGGGACAAAAAGTTTGTGCCCCCCCTAATGGTGCCCAAAGAAAAAAAAAACGTCACAAAAAAGAAACCTTTTCTAAATCAAAATTCGGAAAAAAGAAAAAGTTTTGGCTGTCAGAATATGACAACACAAAAACACAATTTTTTACAAAAGCATTTATGATTTGTAAAAGTAATAAAACATACAAAATTTAGAAAATTTATATTGCTGTAATTGTACCAACCCACATACTAAAATGATCATGTAAATTTTACCACATGGCAATGTAAAAATGAAACCGAAAAAACAATGGCAGAATTGTTGTTTTTTTTTTCCATCTCCACGGCCCAATGCTATGAAAACTAGATGAATTGTCTGTTGAGTGTTGATTCCAATATGGGGTGACTTTGGACGTTTCTCTTTCGGTATTTGGGGGTTTTTGCAAAAAGCAACAGGGACCCTCAAAAGCTGTGTTCCAAAAGCCAAGTAGCACTCCCTTTCTTGTATGTCCTGCTATGTGTCTAAACAGCTATGCGTCTAAACATATAGGGTATTGTCATACTTGGAAGGAATTGTATGCTTTTTCCCAGGATTCATTGTGAAAATTAAACATTTTAAGATAAAACTACATATTATTGGAAAAAAAAATATTTTTTTCACTTTCATTATGTGAAACACCTGTGGGTTCAATATACTCACTACAGCCTTGTATATATTTCTTAAAGAGTACCTATCACCTCCACACAAACACCTAAGTAGATAGTAGATGAAATTATAAGACTTCTCTCAAATACATGTCATTAGCAATGCAAAGGGTTTCCTTCAGTTTTACAGGGAAACAGGTTTTACTTTCACTTTGTAACTCAGGAGATCCTTATCAATTTGTTGGGTGATACCAACTGTGCAGGGGGAGCTGAGGGCATATCTGCTAGTATAGGGTCATCTGAGTCTCTCACTACATACAGTACAGCATGCACAGCACACTAAGGCTATGTCTACACTGCAGTGGACAAAAAACAACCTGAAAGGCAAATACTAAAAACTGAGTTTTCTGTCCACTGCCTGTCAAAAGCAGCTGAAAAAACGGTTGTTTATTGTTGCAATTTGCGTTTTTAGCACTTTGTTTACCTGAGTTTTTTGCTTGTTTCAAGTCTGGTTTTCAATGTATTGTGATGACTTGCTTTCGTCGGGACGCCCTCCTGGACAGTCCTGGGGGTCTTTTAGCTCAGGATCGCCACTTGGATCAAACGGATGGCACTCTGACAACGGCTTCTTATTTAAAACTCTGCCTGTTTATTTCGGCACAGGTTTACAGTAATTTAGAAACAAAACCAGATCAAACCAAAATCCTTAGGCTGTCTAGCCACTAACTAAACATATGGCGTCTCTCTCTATCGTGTGGTCAAGGCCTATCACCAATGCACCACACACACGTTACCAGTACTCACTGATTCTGGCTTCTCTCAAGCCTCTTGGGGGCAAGAGCCTCTTCCCAGCTC
This sequence comes from Phyllomedusa bahiana, assembly GCA_025379985.1. Taxonomy (NCBI): domain Eukaryota; kingdom Metazoa; phylum Chordata; class Amphibia; order Anura; family Hylidae; genus Phyllomedusa; species Phyllomedusa bahiana. The sequence continues at coordinate 49,539 of JAODAL010030622.1, forward strand.
CTCTGCTGCACTGCCAGCTAGCAGACCACGCCCCCTGATCTCCTGTAGTAGGAGGCCTTTATAGTGCTCCCCAAAGCACCAATACCTGGGGGGAAGAAGACC
>JAODAL010030623.1:0-49638 GCA_025379985.1 Phyllomedusa bahiana
CTTTTCGTAAAAAATGAAAGAAATTTGACAATCTGTAAAAAGTGAAACCCCTTTTCAAGTTTTTTTAGTGTAACTTAGAAAATAAAATGTCAATCTTTCAGATATAAACATTCCTTGGGTCTAGCATTTAGTTTTCAATCCGATGAACATTAATATCATACATGAGGAAGATCCTAAAGGTTAGCATGGATGATCACAAAGGTTATCATAAACTGAATTTATGTTGAGGCATGAGATACCAAAGGAAGGAAGTCTGTATTTTACATAAGAAAAGTTTCAGCATTGGAAAAGTAGAACAGTGACACGTGCTGTTCCTACAAGGAGCTGCCAGTCTAGTAGATAACTTATCTACTGTATCCATAGTACTGATACATGAGGGAACTCGTGGTTTGGGACATCTACAGAAGTAACAAGGTTTAACTTGACCGTGATGCCAAGACTATTCCTGTTATCTGCTCTTATGTCTAATCAAAAAAAAAATTTTGGATAACATTCTGTGCTATAATCATTGTGCATTATCTGTCAAGTATAATTTTGCTGTGTCTATCGTATATGATCTAGAAATGTGATATTTAATGAGATCTAATGAGTTCGCTATAGCTTGATTGTAGTGTTGATCATATATAAGTATTCAAGGAACGAACGAGCTTAGCACAAACTTATACTCACTGTATAGGCGTCTTTGTAGTTTCATTATGGACATGTTGTATTCCAAGGTTCTAATACATATTCCTAAAGCGTCCATTTATCGGATCTTATCTTCAAAACCGAAGAAAACATAATTGATACATTTTTAGTAATGTCCTAAAGACTCCTAGCAAAAGAGTTAAGAAAATCTAGTTTTTTCACATGTTATATTTATTGATGGTATGAATGTAGAAACTAGGTATGCTACATGGGGTAACCCTTCCCTAATGTATCTACAATGGAGGCATCGGTATGCAGTGTGTGTTTTTAGGGAGTGTATGAATTGCTGCCATATAAATTGATACCATTCTTCAGAAGGAATAATGGTTGTGCTGTCAGTTTAGTAAACGTGCACTCTACAGTTTCTAGAGAAGAATTAAACGTAGTTGAACACCGATTAAGTCATTGCTTGTCTGACTCCCAGGATTATAGAAAGGTATCATACACTGCTCCTTCACCTGCTAGGAGATGTATGACTTGTGCGAATGCTGAATGGAACCTTATGTAAATGTGCCCGTCTGCCAGGGAAATATATTGATTTATTATTTACTCTTACAGTCAACATCACTACAAGTTGCTTAAAACCATAATCATTAAAGAGTCACTATCACCTGTAGACATTATACGAACCACTTGTGGGCCAAAACCGTATTCAGAAACCCAATTCAACCAGAAACAGCGACTAATTGAGAAACCCAACTAATAAGTGATAACCACCATAAGCAGCCTCCACTGCACCGTAGACCAACATTCTGTTGCCTTTAGCAGAATTGTCTGATTTACTATTCTAATGGGCCCCTAAATCTAAAATACAAATGTAACATTTAAAAGTGCCGCTATATCTACAGATATATTAGAAAACGTGCACAGATGTAGCAAAGTTTAACTGTCATGATATCATGGTGTCCAGTTTCTCTTGGCTACATCTCTAAGTAAATCAAATTACAGGTAACACCATTAGAGAACAATTTCAATCACCAACCATTTATTGTCATCCAATCTCCTGGAATGTGTACATCAACAGGTTGTTGAATTATGTATGATACACTTTAGGTTTAGTGCCCCTTTGAGCATTTTAGGACAATAAAGACTTAAGACTTTATATTATCCATAGATTTTACTAGTGGCTTTTGGCTAGGTGTTCAAATACCATAAAAACCAATAAGATAATGCTAAAAATTGGTGTTGAAATCCAAACAAGCATTACCTCGCTGTGCAAAAAACGACAGCTTACACTTTGGTCCAATGCATTGTTTTAATGGACAACGTACTGTGCAGAAAACATTCCACCACCATTATTCCAAGACTTGTGTCTGCCATTATCTAAAATCAGTGTAATTTTGGTTTTCATTGTTCCAATATACTCTGTTTTTACCATATTGTCATTTCTTTTAAGACATGAAAACATGACATCATTGACCAGTGTATCCAATATCTGAAAATCTGAGCTAATAGCTATAGATGTTTGAAGAAATGCACATTATTTCAATCATATCCATAGATCATATCCGTAGATAGTAGGACCCTTTTAGAATAACAAAGTATATATCTATAACATACACTATGAGACTATAATACATAGATCCTACTTTTTTCCTCAGCTTTTCTGAATATCAAAAACTTGTCTTAGTGTGCCTCTACCTTTTCCCTGGCTCGAGGACAATAAAGTAACTTTAATGTGTCACACGGTGAAATTGATGGGATCTTCCGCCTGACTCTCTCTCTGTGGGAGACAAAGAATTCATAAAATCTGTGTTTCCCAGTCCCAGTTTTATTATAATATTTTTGCTGTTGGCTACAAGCCCTTGAATACAATAGCAAATGCTGTAACATGAATGTAGACTGCATTAGCATTAGCTTTCCCCAAATCCAATGAATGATATATCACCAGCATGTCCTCTACTAGTCCAGACTCCGTCGTAAATCTTTAGAATAAAAGATGTACTATTATTTTGATAAATAACCACTCACCACATATTTCTTGGAAATATACTTAAGGGCAAAGCAGTCAAACAAAAAAATGATTTTTAATAAAAAACTTGTTGGTTTTATACAAAATACCCTGCAAAAAACTCTTCCAAATCCATTTCTTTAAATATATCACTACTGGCTTGAGATTTCTACTCATTACTCGTAATATGTGTCACTTCTTGTTTTCATTGATTTTCCTGTAATTCACTGAAAAGACCTTTATTTTTCAAATGTCTCTAAAGCAGAATTTCACATTATTACTGCCAATAAAACTCCCAGCAGTGTGAACAAAGGGAACATTAGATACAATTATCTTGATAAAGACACAAGATTAGATGTGCTACTTCACTACTTCTGTTGCACCTATACCAAATATGTGTTATGCCTATTCACAAAGGATTACTGATAAGAAGGATAAAATATGTGTAAAAAATGGAGCATGAGTGTATGGACATTTGGTAGATTTGTCAAGCAATTATGTAATAGCTATTATGGAGCAGGAAAATACGTCTAATTTCTCTGAAAGCAAAGAAAGCTATGAAAAACCTCTATATGCAAATACATATTAAGTGTGCAACGTTTCAGTGGTTCTTTTTACTGTGGAATTTAATGGGTTAAGGTTAATTTTCATTAACCCTCCCATGGAGACCTCACATTGATATTCTGGCAGCTATCCGCAGCTCTGTCTTCTTGGGAAGGGCCATGAGGTTATTCTATTTCGGTGTGAGTGCCCGGGAACGTTACATATTTATAGGAGGAACAGGAACAGCATAAAGTGAAATGATGTGAGAGTATTATTACTGATATAAATCAGGGATATGCACAGTTCTAGTCAGCTCAGCCAGACTGCCTGTGACCGAGTATATGGAGAGCACGCCTGGGCTATGGGGAAGGGTGCACAGTTATGAGATCAGTCATACATGACCTCACCGTATTGTTAAAAGTACATGTAGTTCAGAACTTAAAAGTCAAGAAAGGCTGATTTAATAAAAAAAAACTTTTTTCTTGTGATAATAATCTTCTCTTTGTATCCCTACCTCCGCCCATAACCACTTACAGAGCTTAAAAATTGAATGATTACTGGTTATCACAAATTCTTAAGACAGAACCCTTTCTCTTTCAAGTACATAATCTTGCCATAATTCTATATTTTTTTTACTTTTGTCAGACAGATCTTTAGTCCCACAATTATGGCATCTACAATTAACATGTACAAATGACACAGTCCAACTATCCTGCTGATAGAATACCACTAGTGCCACGCATCTTGGGGGACACACGTATTATATGAAATCATATCTGCCTCTTATTTAAAGGGGTTGTCTTACTATAAGGATTGCTTTTTATGTTAAAGATCTTGCAAAAACAAGTCACTTTGCAATATATGTCCATTACCAGGGTCCTACCTATTCTGAGATATCCCCGATTGTATGAGCTGCATCAGCTCCTCAGGTCGCTATAGCTTCAGACCTGTTTGATCTCTCCTGATAGGCTGCCAGCAATGGCTTAGTGGAAGCCAGTAAACACGCCCCTGAATTCAAAGTGAAACCAAGAAAACAGGACTGAGGTGAGATGAATCAATGTAGTGAGAAAACCCCTTTAAGACACCGGGTGGGGGCCTGAAACTTTCCATACATCCTGTATCAGGGAGTCAGTAGTTTGTGCCTGCAGATCTTATCTTTAAGAGAAATTGTTAGATAAATTACATAACCAAGTTAGCCCACAGAAAAGAACAGAGTCAGCATCTCTAAAATAGGGTTCTCCTTTTATTCTTAATCCATTAGCGGTATATTATAGTGACGTACAAAAAATGCCAGTTACCAGTTTAGTTATCCATCATAGCAATTCTATCTTGGTTTGTGTTACTATTCACTTCACAAACTATTTGTACATGGACTTTACCAGAGTTGCCAGCCATGTTCATTTTAATATTCCTAGCTACAGGCATATGGTATGTGATTTAGCATTATTAGCATTCGTTTTTGGTTTTCCAATTTGTCCATATAACTTAGTGCTACTGTTCGCTAAACTTTGTAGAAAAAAACAATCAAGGGAGTGAACAGTCCAACACCTAAACATTACACCTCTGCAGGTCCCATATACTGGTTTGTCCATATGTTTCTGGGGCGGTCTGGAAGACAGTACTTAATAGTTTCAGGTCGTATGTACTGTGTAGTGACAGTACACAGCAATGGGATGTCATACTATACACTCATGCCATGGCCATACACACTAAGCATATGAGAGAAATACTGTACATGTGAAAAGCTTTATAAACTGTTGGCACATAGACTGTTGCAGTTAATCCACCTTCTAGACTATTCACATCCACCTCTACTCTATATCACAAGAATCCCAAAGAAATTATTTTACAACACACAAGAAAAGCAAATCCTGCTTTACATGCTTGTCATTTTTTAACACACCTTTGGTAATGCCCATGTGCATGGTTACAACATTGCTCAAAAGGATATCGATCTTTATATAATCTATAAGCAGGTATTCCCTTTCCCCTCTTATCCCTTGTCAAGTAATAGAAAAAGAGGACAGTTTGCTGAGTAATCCTGTGAACAAGGCTTAAAGAGAACCTGTCACATAGGTTATACCCCCTCTCTAAGGGCAGCACAAGTTAGTGACAGACATGGTGTTTCCAGCGCTGTGTCCCTTATTCTGTAAGATGCTGTAGTTTTTAATGCAGTATTTAATGCTCAAATCTGCAGTTTTCAGCCAGAAAAAAGTAATTCAAAGAGTGCGTTTTTTTTAACACCCCACCCACCTTAGGTTAGCCCCGCCCGCCTCAACTGATAAACCTATTACTTTGAATAGGTAGAGACATGAGAATAACTGCTAGGTAGGCAGGGCTAGCTTTTGGTGGGAGGGGCTAACACCTGCTCAGGAATAAGATTTGAGCATTAAATGCTCTAATAACTATATTTACTATTTTGCTATAGGCAAACTTAAACTCTATCAGTTCTCAGTCTATAAAGCACTAAAACTTAACTTTTATTTTATACAACACTTAACCTCTATACACACTTTTTAAAAACCTGATTTCTAACCTCTAAATTTGTCTAATAAATGTATCCCTTTCTAATTGTGAAAGAATAACTCCTTTTCTATTATCAAATGTGGTGTAATACCACCTATTATATCAGCAAGGAAACCCTATATATAGAGTGATTTGCTAACTGCAAAAAGGAATCCAAAAACATCTTACTTGGGCAATCATCCCTAATCTGATGGGTATGAAGCATATAAGGTTTTCTTGTGAAGCCCTCTGCAGCAGGTAACACAGTGAAAAAAGGTAGAAAATCACAAATTAAAATGTCATGCCTGACCTCCCCAACATGTTTCACCAGCTAACTGGCTTCATCAGGTCTTGACCTCTATCCCCTGATGAAGCCAGTTAGCTGGTGAAACATGTTGGGGAGGTCAGGCATGACATTTTAATTTGTGAATTTCTACCTCCTTTTCACTGTGTTACCTGCTGCAGAGGGTTTCACAAGGAAACCTTATATGCTTCATGCCTATCAGATTAGGGATGATCTCCCAAGTAAGATGTTTTTGGATTCCTTTTTGCAGTTAGCAAATCACTGTATATAGGGTTTCCCTGCTGATATTATAGGTGGTGATCCACACATTTGATAATAGAAAAGGAGTTATTCTTTCACAATTAGAAAGGGATACATTTATGAGACAAATTGAGAGGTTAGATATCAGGTTTTTAAAAAGTGTGTTATAGAGGTTAAGTGTTGTAAATAATAAAAGTTAAGTTTTAGTGCTTTATAGACTGAGTTTAAGATTGCCTATGGCAAAATAGTAAATATAGTTATTAAAAGTCACTCTTCGTTCTCTTATTAGATTCCCATATTTTTGAGACTACTTAAATGCTCTAAAACCCCAGCATCTTACAGAATAAGGGACACAGCACTGGAAACAGCATGTTTGACACTAGCTTGTTCTGCCCTCACCAAGGGGGTCATAAATTATGTGACAGGTTCCCTTTAAAGATGCTTTTTCGGTGTTCTAGAATAAGGACAACATAAGATTGCTGTTAATATTGGAGTCTTTAGGTTAAAGAATCATAAACTGAAGCATACATTTTCTAAGTAATACAGCATACAGTAAATTCTACGGCAATACTTGAGGCTGCAATGGCTATACCTACTATAATGGCACTAGGGACAAATTGCACAGATCTCTATGAGCAGATGAATTGGTCAAATAACAGTTTCCTAAGTAATCACTGTTTTAAATGGGAAGATATTTTTTTCTTCAGTTTTATTTGGCATGAAGAAAATTCCTGTAATAAAGTCTAAGATAAGTGTACCATTGGGTGCTAGACTATGACTGAGTGACTCACTGTTTCCACTGACACAATCCTCCATACTTCAGCATTAGCGGAGGTTATTCATTAAGGAGTCTGTAGGATTCTAATGTTTCCATATTTCCAATAAGAAATTGATTTTATTGCTGCTTTACACTTGTGTAATCGTGGTTTGTCAAACATGTCAGAGTAATAATGAGCTGTTCATCTACTCATGAATGTCCCTTTTTATCTATATCTGCATCAACATTGACATTTAATAAGGGTATTTAAAAATTTATAAAATAAATTTTAAAATATATAAATACATATTATTATTTTATAATATATTATATTTTTAAAATAAAGGTTAACCCGACCGGATTATTGCATTTTTATTGCCTTAAACATTTATGCTGAGCCCATTTACTCTTTACCTTTCCCAGGGGGTAACTAAGAAAATTGGGCTCCATAGCAAACTTTTGGATGGGGGCCCCCCTCCCCCCCAAAAAATTAACATTTATCGGGACCTTCTAATAAGTCATGCAGTTACAGATAAAAAAAAAAGGAAAAAAGGAACGAAATAACTTACCCTATATATCACCATCATACTGTCCAAACAAATTCCCCCTAAACCCCAAAACCAACATTTCCAATAATGCTACTACATAAATCTGAATACCACCAAACCGCCTACAAATTTCCCCCAACAGTGACTGAATTTTACCCTATACTTTATGAAAAATAATCATTAAAAGACCAATTTTACCATATACAGGTCCATACCAGTTAAAAAAGCTTTGCGACAAAATATTTTATTGCCTTTCAAAAATTTTACTCACAGGTGATTTTCTCGACGAGTCTCAAATTTCCTTTTTGTTCTGAAACGGGCCAAACCCCCCTATTGACTTTCCCCGCCCATATCCCCCTCAAAAATTTGGACCAAATATCTTAGAATCCTTTCCAGCACCCCCTCATTTCCCAAAAATCGTACAAAAATTCCTGGGGGGAAAAGGGGGGTAAAGGGCCTAGATTTTAAAGGGCCCCGTCTCCTAATGGAGGGGGGGAACAGAGAATTCACCCCTGAAAATTTGTTTTAGCTTTTGGGCCCGTAACCCAGAATCTATTACCAGGGAAAATGACCCCCCTAGATGGTTGGGAGGCTTAGGGAGGCCCAGGTAAGGGAGGGGAGCTAGTAGAAAGGTCCAGTTAGGTAGTAGGCTACAGGGAAAAGGTAATTGGGCCCCCGGTAGGCAGTAGTTAGGGTCCAGTTAAATAGGCACCCCCAGGTAGATAGGAGGCTATAATTTGGGGCCCCAGGTAGCTGGCCAGGCAGTAGGTGGGCCACAACAAGCGTAGGGGCCAGGTATGAGGGGAGGCGGAAAAAGGGGAGTGCACATTATAGACAAGGCATTAGATGGGCCCACATAGTGTAGTATATATTAAGGCGATAGGGCTAAAATAGTAGGCTTTATGTAGTTTATAGGGTGGCCCCATATAGGTAGGCAGGCTTAAGGTAAGTTATAGAGGGGCACTTATAGGGAGGCAGGTTTAGGGTCGGTTATAGGGGGCTCTATATAGGTAGGCAGGTTTAGGTTTGGTTGTAGGTGGCCCGATATAGGTAGGTAGGCTTTAGGTAATGTTGATTAGTATTAAAGAAAAAAAAATACTTTACCTGTCTCCATGATCCCCAGATGTGACAAGGGCCCAGCCAGTTTTTGAGCTTGTGAGGGCGGCGAGATGAAATTATGTCATCAGTAGGGGGCGGACGCCTGGTAGTTTTAAGGTATAAGGCCTTAGGTCTAACAGGTGGTTTAGCAGAGCGGAGCACCAGTGGCAGTCCTGCATCTGAACGCTCGGGCCAGAGGGCCCAGGCGTTCTGAAGCATGGGGAGCCGAGACCCAAGGGGAGCCGGGCCTGTAGCAGTTGCTACGGCTTCTCCCCCAGTAGTTCCACCCCTGGCCTTGCCTATGGTACCATGTCTGTACGTCAGCACATCAGTGTTAGTGACCATGGAGTTCTCTGCAGTGATGAGGTTAAATTATGAAAACTAGGGGACACCACTGCTCGTTGAGGTTCTATGCCAAAATATGTGGATGACCATGTGGTTCCTACTCCTGTCTCTTGAAGTTGTGACCCTGCCTGTGGCTAGAATGTGGCTAAAGTAGTCTGAAAATCTTCCGCTTTCTCATCAGAGAGGCATCTCTTAAGGTTATCTGCTATGTATGAACAAGCTCACCAAGAGATCAGTGCACATATAATTTATTTCTGTTACAGCAATTAAAGAATGATTATGAAGTACAGATTACTGAACCTACAGATTACTGAACCACTAGTGCAAAAATCATTATCAAGTACTTATCACAGATGTAATGGGGCAAAGTAAGTGGGTCTCCGTTAGGGGTGAGCCTGGAGAGTCACTTAGATTCTAATATAGACAGTGGTTACAATTTTGTTCAGGATGAGGGTTGGATGTGTTTATAAAGTCCATGCTATTTCAAGAGCTTTTTTTGTCTTTATTTTCTGTAGGTAATGTTCCCTCTTACTGTCCTCAATCCATAGACTTTACTATTCCAGCGAAAGCATCTAGTAAAACAGAAATTGTTGGGGTTTTTGTGTATTTTTTGTACAATGGGTTCATATGGATGATGGATGCCACTATATGGAATACACTAAATGCATCTGTCTACATCAAGAGCTTTTCCTGGCAAATGTGTTTAAACAAGAGCTTCTAAAGCTGTGTAAAAGAGACTTGCTCCCATAAACATGCATACTAGCAAAGACAAGCCCCATCCAATAGACATTACCTGTCAGACATTATGTTAATATGTGAACACTTACGAGGTGGAACCCTATTCCATGAAGAGTTAATGTCCAGTTTGTATAAAAAATAAATAGAATAGTTCTGGTGCCCCATAAAAAAAAAAACTATACTCACCTTCCTCTGACCCTCCAGCGGTGTGTCTCTCTGGTCTTCTGTTCATGTGTTCTTCTTCCAGACAGGCATGTCACTGCTGCAGCTGTTGATTGGCTGCAGAGGTCACATGCCCATGCCTATGTCACCATTTAAAGCTGTTCACTTCTATGGTGAGTGGCTCATGACCACGGCAGCCAATGAGCAGCTGTAACGGTGCCGTGACCATCTTGAAGGAAAACACAGTAAACAAAAATCCGTCAACAAAAAGATAAGCGACCTGGATACATGCTATATGCTGCAGTGCACTGACGGCTTCAGGACCTCAGAAGCCAGAATTCATGCTTGGAAAAGAGTGTTGAATCCAGTACCAAATATGATACAATGAATAAAAACTTCACGTTAAGAGGTTTTCATGACAACTTCCTACAAAAAGGATAGCAGACGCATTTCGAGCAGCCTGCTCAATCATTGCTACAAAGTTGTTATGAAAACCTTTTTAATAAATGTGAAGATTTTATTCATTTGATGGGTTTTAATGCTGGATTCACACTTTGTTCCATACAGAAGTCCAGGAAGACAACGCATCAACAGATGACTTGAGAAAGGTGAGTATAGTTTATTTCTTATGGGGCACCAGGAGCTTTCTTTTTTTCAAAACTGTTTTTATTAGTTTTTCAAATTTAAACAAACATTCCCAACAAAGGGTCAGGGAGGGGAGGGGTAGGGAGGGTGGCATAGAGGTAGGGATAGGGAGCGGAGCAAATCAAGTAATGTTTTAAAACAATACACACGAAGTCCAAGTACTATAAGCTATAGAAAGGCGAGTACCAAACAAAACCCAGATATTAGCATTGAGATCACGGTACCAGCATTTACGCTGGAGATCGGTCCTTAGGCGACGATCCTAAGTAAAAGCCATTGAGTTCCCAGCATGAATTATCCATCTTATATTGAGGCCAAAGGATAGTGTCCAAAGCTCTGAGAACCTGGGTAGAAACTTGAAGTACAGTCGTTTTTAACTGAAGTCATAGAAAATTTTTTGTTACGAACATTATCGACTAACCCTTGACAAACACACACACTAGGTGGGAGGAGTGGGGTTGGGGGAGGGGTAAGGAACCGAAGACACATGGAGCCACCTCCACCCTTATGTTGAAATTTAACATTCACCTTGTGAAGTTGGGGTGGAAGATTTTAAGAGCAGTATTCAGGAGCACCTCCGAGTACCTGTCCAAGATACCAGGTCGTGTAACAAAAGCATGATCTAATACATGATTGTATGTGGTTTGAGAGTATATCAATTATGAGCTGCCATGTTAAAAAAAAAATTCTCCACTCTACTCTCTTTTTGGAGGGAGGCTTCTACCCAATCCATTCGCAGTAGGTATGACAGTTTTTCTAAGAAAATGTGTAGTGAGAGGGTGTTGGGGCCTATCCAAGTTTGGAGAATAGTTTTCCGCGCTGCCGCCGATATGCAGAAAATTAGTTCTTTAGTGTGACGTGTGATTTGTCGTTCTGTGTCCCGTAATATTCCAAAGAGTGTGGTATGCGTGGTTAAAAATTGTTGGATGCGGTTCCAAAATGTTTGACTGACCGGTCAAGTCCAAAAACAGTGATATAAGTTTGCCGCGCTCTCCCCGCACCTAGAGCAGGACGGTGATGCACAGCCCCCCATGAGATAGTTGCGGTTGGGAGATAAATATCCCCGGCATAGAACCTTTAAGGACATCTCCCAATAGGAGACACTGGCGATGCATTTGGACGCCTTTAATGTGGCATCCAGCACCTCCTCCACCGTTATATGGGGCAAATCCTCCGTCCACCGCACCAGGCTGCCCCCACCCCCCAGTCTCGTATTGAAGTGGTAAATTGAGGAGTTTATACAAACTTGAGACATGACCCCGGGTTCCCTGCACGCCAGTCAGTTTTCCCATGACAGCATCGCTGCATTCAAGATCACTGAATCGCCGAATTACCTTGAGTGTGTAACTCTGAATTTGTAGAAAATGAAAGATATGAGTCACAATAAAGCTGTATTTAATGCAAGCTTGGTTGAAAGTGAGGGATTTTTTCCCTTGGGGATCCACTAGGTCCCCCACCACTCTGAGACCTTCAGAGTACCAGTGCCGGAAGATGGTGTGGGGCCTGCCTGTTTGAAAAGCAGGATTACCCAGGAATGACAAGCCCAGTGAGGCCTCCTCTGATAGCGAGAGTCTGCGATGCACTAGTCGACATGTCTTCCAAGGCGTCAAAAGCAAGGGATTAAGTTTTATATCTGGTGGAAGTTCGCGCAATGGGAGGTGTAGGAGGTTTGTCAGGAGGATTTCCGGGCAAAAACTCGCCTCGAATTCCATGGGTGAATATGTTTGGATTCCAGTAAACCAATCTCTTATTATGCATAAGTTAGCTGATAGATTGTATGATTTAATATTCGGGAAATTAATACCCCCATTTGATTTTTGTTGTTGAAGGATGTTGAGGGGAATCCTCGCTCTCCTACCCTGCCAAATGAAGGTTTTGAACAGTTTATGAAAAGTCTCTCATCTTTCGGTCGGAGGGACAAGGGGAGGGTCCGGAATAAGTACAGTAGTTTAGGAAAGAGAATGATTTTAATGAGGTTTGCTCTGCCAATGAATGAGAGCATGAATCCCGACCATGTGTTCAAGATATTGTTTAGGACTGTCAGGAAGCTATTTAGGTTTGTCGAGTATAGTTTGGCAGGGTCTCTGGTGATTTTGACTCCCAAATAGGTAAGGGAATGGGATTGCCAACGCAGTGGATAATTATTTATCCAAAGGGGGCCAGGAGGGCCCGTCAATAACAATGCTTCAGATTTATCCAGGTTCACTTTAAATTCTATTAGCTCCCCCTTAATCTCGATCTCTCTCAACAAACCTTGTAGGCACACCTGTGGTATGGAGGTAAAGATTAACAGATCATCGGCAAAGGCTGAGATCTTGATTTCCGTGTTTCCTACTGTGATGTCCCAGAACCCATCCCAGGCTTGATTTTACCTCAGAAAGGAGTCTAGGGCTAGGTCGAAGAGTATGGGTGAAAGGGGGCATCCCTGTCTTGCCCCCCGGGCTAGAGGAATTGGAAGGGAGTTAATGCCATTAATCGTTAAAAATGTGGTCGTGTGGGATTGAAGGAAGTGTAAAAAATATAAAAAGACAGTTCCAAAATTTCGAGCCCATAGGGAGGTATTAAGTAATTGCCAGGAGACTGAATCAAATGCTTTCTCAGCATTTAAGCTGAGAAGCATTGTAGTGGGGTGTTTATTGATGAGTGCTGCCACTGAGGCTGCCACTGCGGTTCTAATGCCTTTTGTTGAATGTCGGTTCCTGACAAAGCCTAGTTGGGATGGTGTTAATAAATCTGGCAGATGCACTTGAAGCCTTGTTGCCAAGATAGAAGCTAAAATTATATAATCATTGTTTAATAGCGAGATGGGGCGATATGAGCCTATCTCACCTGGGTTCCTACCTGGTTTAGTTAACACAATGGTACGTGCTTCCTCGAAGTTTGTGACAGCGATGTGATTCTGATAATTGTCATTGAGGAGTATTGTTCGAGTTGGGATTATATCTATTTTAAGGAGTTTGTAGTATTCCCCCGATAATACGTCTGGACCCGGTGATTAGTTATTTTTTAGGGTGGAGATGGACCTCTTGGGGGATATAGGTGCTGCCAGCTGTCCTTGCTGCTCAAGTGTCAATTTGGGAAGTGGCGTCGCTGGGGAGTCGTACGGGCGTTCTTTATACAGGTTTTCATACTATAGGGTAAAAGCCTACAATATATCTTTGCTACTTGTCAACGTTTGACCCGTGGAGGGATGTCAAACCTTGATTATGAATTTTTTGGTGGTATGGGGTTTGGTTAGGCAAGTCATCAGACTGAGCTAGATAAGAGGGAAACCTCTACACTCTGCATGCAATCTCCGGGAAGGCTAGTGCAAGGCGCAAACTAACTGGCACGTGGTCCAAAATTATGATTTCCTCAATTTTTTTACTTTTTATCTGGGGCATCAGAGAGTCGGAGACCAGGAAATAATCTATGCGCGAGCTGGTGCGATGGACTGAAGAAAGGTGAGTAAAGTCTCTCTCTGTCGTGTGTTGGACCCTCCAAGGGTCACATAGGTAGAGGTGTTGCATGAGGAGCAGGATACTCTGGGCTGTACGGGTATCATGGGTAGAGGGTGCCGATCTGTCCAAGCCGGCATTGAAGTCCCCGCCAATAATAAGATTGGCGAGGTCTCTAGTTAATAGGAACTGGAGGAGTTTAGAAAAGAAACCTGTGTTAGGGGTATTTGGTGCATAAATATTCAAAAGACTATACCTAGTAGAATTTATTTGAATCAATAAGTACAAGAACCTGCCCTCTGGATCAGCACTCTCTTCTCTTTTCAAGTATCTGGAACTTTAGGGAGGTGTTAAGGAGAATGGCAACCCCTCTCGTTTTGGTAGAGTTGTTTGCCGTGATGCACTGCGCTATCCAAGGGGCCCGCAATGTGTTCCCCTCCTTTCCGCCAGTGGGTCTCTTGTAAGAATGCGATGTCTGGACGAAGTCTTTTCAAGTGTGTGGTCACTCTTTTATGCTTTATGGGATCATTTAGGCCTGCGACGTTCCAGGAGAGTATGTGCATTGTGTCTAGTGTGATGGTTTCAGAGGTGTCAGTGTTGTGTGGATTAATCATCCTACCCCACTTCTCGGCGTCCTGTTGCAGAATGTAGTTTCCATGAGGGTTCCAGGCAGCCTGTCCCAGCAAGCAGGCCTATCTGGGAATTGAGCAGGGTGGAGTGGTCCATGTGTCCCCGTAGTGGGAAGGGGGGAGACATACTGAAACAAAAGAGGGGGAAGGTGAAAAACACAATAACAGTTCTACTATCTTTACAACATAAAAAAAGACAGTGAAACATCTTAGTTGCAAAACAGAAACAGAAAAGCACTGAAGCATTTCTAAATCAGAGTATGGTTTGAGATGAACCCTTGTGGGTTGTGTGAGCAAGGTCGGTCATCCATCCTGTGCTTGGTGGTCTCGGCGGAGGCGTGCCTCCGCTTGGGTTGGGTCAGTGTACTAGGTCGTGCGTCCCTCAAAAGTCACTTACAACTTGGCTGGATATAGCCGTTGGAACCTAATCTGATTTTCAAGTAGGTATTTGCAGATCGGTGAAAATAATCTCCGCTTTGCGTTGACTCTTGCAGAGAAATCCTGAAAGATAAGGATCTTGTGACCCTTGACTTCGAGTGATTGCTTTTGGCGGTAGGCCCGTAGGATCTGTTCTTTCATAACAAAGTGTAAGAATTTCGCGATGGTTGGGCGTGGACGTGAATTGTTGCCTGTAGGTATAGCGCCCATTTGGTGGACCTTCTCTGTTAGTGGCAGTACCTGGGTCAACTTAAGACCCAAAGCAGTCGGGATGTCTTGAGTGACAAAGTATTCAAGACTCTCCCCTTTGAAGGTTTCTGGGATTCCAATAAAGCGGAGGTTGCTCCTACGGTTTCTATTTTCTAATTTGTCAATCTTTTCTTGTAACAATCTGATGTGTTGGTCAGGGTGTGTGGAGTCTTGTTGTAGCTGCAATTGGTCGGATTCAAAAGCTGCTCGTTTCTAGTTCGCTTATTCTCTGAGAGTTGTTGGTTATTTGCGCTAAAGCGGAGTTTACTGAGGCTTGAAACAGGTCTAGCCTTTTGTCTAACAGAGGCATTAGAAGATCGGAAACTGCCTGTGCTATAGAAGCTGCGTGCTGATGATCTAGGGTTGATGGGCCTGCTGGGCTGGAGGGCGACGGCCATTGATCCGTTGTGAGGTCATTTTCTGGCTGTGTAGCCATGATAGGTGTTCGTGGGGAGGCGGGACTTTTCTCCTGTGAGATCGGAAGTCCTTTTGATTTAGAGCCTAGTTTAATGGAGGAGGATGCCCAACTATGGGAAGATGGGGTGTTGTTTGATTGCTGTTTTTTCTGGCCGGTCGGAACACCTGATGCAAGAAATTTTTTCATAGCCGCCGAGACGTAATGGAAAGAAATCTGCTACTGATCATGTATGGATTACCTTTGAAAGGACTAAAGGGTACATAGTATTTTTTCCCAGGAGATGGGGCTTCAGTGCTAGCTAAGGATTCTAGCGGAGGTGTGCCATCATCAGTAGTGAAGTGACAGTTGGATATGTAACAAAGTCGTCTCTACACCGCAGTCAAGATGAGTTATGCAGGAGAAAGAGCTATCCACACTGTATTTGCACCTGGCTACGCTATACTCCGGCTATTGTTGGCGATGTAGTGGCAAAGGTTGATGAATCTCTCTAGGGATCTCTCAAGTGCAGGTTAGAAGCGTATGGTTTTGAGAAATTGTTTGTGACCATGTGATGGCAACTGAGGGTCAAGCAGAAGTCGGTGTCAAGTAGCTGGTCAGTGTCAGAGGTATCAATTAATGAAAGCTAGAGTTCTTGTATTCCCGTATTAACCTGATAAATTCTAGCCAAGATTCAGACAGGCCAACCTGGGTCAAGAATATGCTTGGATAACAAGAAGAGAGAGCAGGTGTGAGGAGGGTCCGAGAGACAGTAAAAGTCAATGGTGGGTGAGTTAGGGTGAGGACCAATCTGACAGGTCTCTGGTTGCGAGGGGTTAAGTCGAAGTCGTGTCGCTCAATGTAAAACTTCTTATAAATTGCTTGTTTAATTTCCAATTATAAGTAGTTCACTTAGAATGGGTAGAAGAGGTCCTGCTTTCAGAATGAGTAGACAAGGCACGCTATGATATATGATCTCTGCAGTGGAGGCTTAGGGACATTGCAGTTGGCCTATAAACCAGCAGGCGGCGTTGTTTTTCTGCAGGGTGAGTTGATTGCACTTAGATGTGAAGGGGCTTTATCTAGACTCTAATTACGGCGTTGGTGAAGTTAGATGTGAATCCTGTGTATATTATACAGTTTAGATCAAAAGATGTTTCTTGTTGTAGGTTTCTCTGGCGTGTTCTGATAATATGTCAAAGCCAGGGTATTGATAACATCTGCGCTCTGATGTGGGGATATAGAGCCGCTATGGTAGGGGGCTTGAAAGGCAGATTGGAAAATGCTTATATGTGGGATTTTGTCTTGGGATGCTGACTTTAGTACCCCAGGCAGCCCCTCCTGTGATCTAGGGGAAGTCAAAAAGGCGGGCTTTCCTGCCTCTGGTGCTGTAGTGGCTGCAGCTGTTGGGGAAAAGGCGGGTGGCGTTCCCGCTAAAAGTGTGAAGCGAGTAGAGGGGGTTTTTAGGCAGTTTTCTGCTGTGCCCAAGTCTATTTGTGACTCCCCCCGTGGAACGCTCTCACCTCCCGTGATGGTGGGTCAGTTCGCAAGGCTCAGTCTTGTTGCGATGCTGCTGCAGGGGGGCCGCGAGTGTCTCCGATCCTTTCAACTGGCAGAACCACAGGAGTCGCAACGCGCACCGCGTCAGCTGGTTGTTCCGTGGACTCCGCTCCTGCCGACAAGTCCCGGGCACCAGGTTGCGGGGCCTGTGGTGTTGACGCGCCGCTCTTCTTGGGTGGGCGGTAGTCGTCTCTGGGCACCAAGGGACCAGTCGCGCGCCTCCTCAAAGTCCTCAGTTGGGGCCGCGGATCGCAGGTGAGTTTCAGCTGCCTCTAGTGTGGGGTCCAGCGGAGGGGTTTGGCTCCGTCACGGCTCGGCGCCTCGGATCCGGCACCCATCAACACGGGGTTGCAGGCTGCGGATTGTGGCTGTCACCCTCCTGTCACTTGCTGCAGGGGTGAGATGAGGTGGTGCTTCACCTCCGGACCACCGGGCTGGCAAAATGGTCTCGCTGGATGCATCCCAAGCTGCTTAATCTTGCAGGTTAAATTATTTAGCTGAAGGAATAGTTAGTTCTCCGATGGTAGAGGATTGGTTCGGGAGTGCAGAGGAGCTCCTCTAAAATGCGGCCACCATCATGCATCCCACCCCCGGAAGTCCTCACCAGGAGCTTTCTATTTATTTTACATACAAACCCCTTAAAATACAGGAAAAGGATTGGAAAAAATAACCTGTACTAATTTTACTCTACATAGTTCATTATACATGCCCACAGAGAAAGTTAGCTTTAGTTGCAAAATATATTTCTCAGCTTTTGTATGAATATTGTCTCTATCCACTGGTTGATTTTACTGTAAAAGACATAATTTGATAAAGTTTCATATAAACAATTTTTATAGAAAGTATTTCAGATTCAATTTAAAAACCAGTCAGCTATAATATTGTAGAAGACATATATTACTGACCAAACTGTTCTCATTCAGTGACTGTTATTTAGACAGATTGGTCTAGACTAGCACTCAAGGACTGTCATTTGCCACCACCGATAGTGGCTGTTAAACACAGAAACAGACTATTTAGGTATAATATTAGTTAATGGCATGGGGACATGATTCTATTTGATTGACCCAGCAGCTCGCCTCCAGATTCAGACTTGGAAAGAAAAATAACACGTAGAATCCTTAAGAGAACAGTCCAGTACTGCCTTAAAAAAGTCTTTTCTAGGAAATAATAAATGTTCCTATACCTGACACCGTATACAATGCTAACTATAGTCAGCATGTGAAACTATAAGATATAACATTTTCTACTGTACTTACTGCTGGTATGATGTCTGTGCTTACTGTGACTATGAAAATGATTTACATATTCTTTCACTACAGTTATCCAAAAAATAGTAGTATAGCTGTAGTTAAATGCAAACAGCACCAGAAGGATTTTTTACCCATCATAGCATTTTACAGCCCACAATCATATTAGTTAATACTAAAATGAATCACTTATAGAAGTCAAATCTGAGATTAAATAAATATATGACCTGACCCCCTTATTATTATATACTATACACCTATCAATAGAGACCTCATAAAATAATATCTAATAATACTTCATAAAATAAAATCAATTATGCATAAAAAACATTAAAAATGACAATGGAACTTTCTCCCATTGTCTGTTTACTTCTGTTACGAATTCCTAATAAGGTCAAGTATTTATATTCTATGATAGTTATATTTTTGTGGATATATGGGGAACCCTTCCTATGATTGGATATTCTAATATGTTTGGGTAAAAGGTAAGAAAAAATATTTCAGCTCACCCAGACTCAGTAGTGTTCCCAAACAGAGGGCAAAACTTTCAAATGGTAATATCCAGCGTCTGCAGTTCAATCCACATAATAATAAAAAATTTGTAGCTTTATTTAAAATAAATCAATTTAAATAAAGCTACAAATTTTTTATTATTATGTGGATTGAACTGCAGACGCTGAATATTACCATTTGAAAATATGTTTTGGTAGGGAGAAATTTGAACACGTTTTCGGTGTAGTTCCATTGTCATTTTTTAATGCTTTTAATGCATAATTGATTTTCTAATAAAGCTATTTATATTGTTTTATGAGATCTCTTTATTAATAGATTAGTATTAAAATCAGCCTATTGTTATTAGCTATTGAGTTTATACATCTGAATATAAGCCATTGCACAGTTTATTTTATGTTTCTACATCTGTAAGCTGTATACTGTGGTCAAAAATCTAATTTGCTTGCAAACCTGTACAGATTACTCAGACTTAATATACTGTAGGTTCATGCAGTTATAGGTATGTTAAGAACTAGTGCTTAAAGGGGTTGTCTCGCTACAAGGATTGTTTTTTATGTTAAAGATCTTGCAAAAACAAGCCACTTTGCAATATATGTCCATTGGCAGTATCCTACCAATTCTGAGATATCCCCTCTTGTATGGGCTGCATCAGCTCCTCAGGTCACTATAGCTACAGACCTGTTTGATCTCTCCTGATAGGCTGGCAGCACTGGTTGCTATAGCTACAGACCTGGCTTCTATTGCAGCCTAGTGGAAACCAGTAAACACGCCCCTGAATTCAAAGTGAAACCAAGTAAACAGGACTGAGGTAAGATGAATCAATGTAGTGAGACAATCCCTTTAATGGATCAAGAGCTAATATGTATTTTATGTTTGTTAAAATGTGAATGCTGAAACTGTGTTTAAACATAAGTATGGGACATATCAATGATAAAAAAAATAATAATAAATGTCTTTCTACAGGTTGAGGATCACAAAACAACAATTAAAGAAGTTGCATTTTATTCTTCTCTGAATTGCATCTTTTTCAGTAAGTTGACCGTGAAATGAAATTAAACCTCTCAGAAGCCTTAAGGTCTGTTTGTAATATTCTTTTCTCCAAATACTAACTCCACATCTTTTGAGAGACATGGAAAAGACCTATTCTCTGACAGCCCACTATGATGAGTTTCAGGAAGTCAAGTACGTTAGCAAGTACAACAGTAGCAGCACACTTTCTAATGGCTTTAACATCCAGGTGAGCTCTAAAAAGCAATCCAAAGGGATACCTCGCTGGAGCAGAAGAGAGACTTGTCTACTTTCTGGGCTGGTCTTTGCAGCTGGTCTATGTGTCATTTTAGGATGCATGTTGGTGTTGAAGTACCTTTCTATGGACCAGGATGGACAATACTTAAAGGAGTACCAAGAGAGAAAAGCTTTCATGAGGGCTTCCACATTTATCAGCAACAACATAGATCCCACCATACCCCCCTGTACTGACTTCTACTCATTTGCTTGTGGAGGTTGGCTAAGAAAGCATAGGATACCAGAAGAAAAGCTGATTTATGGCACTATAGCCGCCATTGGGGAACAGAATGAAGCAAAGTTGCAGCATCTTCTTTTACAACCTGTAAAGAGGAAGCATAAAGGATCTTCTGAGAGGAAGGTGAAAGAGTTCTTCAGGTCTTGTCTCAATATGAAAGAGATTGACCGTTTGGGGGTGTTACCAATGCTGCAAGTTCTTGAGGATTGTGGTGGTTGGGATTTACCAGATTACTCTAAAACCAGGTGGGACTTTGATGAGTTGCTGTATAAAACACAAGGTGTATACAGCACAGCAGTCTTCTTCTCGCTGACAGTCAACTTGGATGACAAAAACTCTTCCAGATACGTCATCAGGGTAAGTTTACTAATGTTAATCCCTTATCTATAAAAAATACACTTTTTGATGTTTTTAAACTGTGAGTTCTTCTTTTGTGATTGGTTGTGCATCCAGGCTTTGCTCCACTGTCAGGTCTAATTCACAACATTATATATAAAAACTAGTTTCCGCTACGTGTTTATTAAAGTTTAATGGCATAGTAAACATCCAGTTTATCTAATGCTTGTAGCTGCTCATGAAACAGTTACAGTATATACTGTAAACCATAGAGCTTTCCAAAAGGAGATTGATAAGAAAACTAAGATTCTGAGGAACTTTATTCACAATAAACTTTTGCTCTCTTACAGGTTAGTCATCTTCGGTTACTGCCATTTAAGACAAGGGAATCAAGATATATTGATGATCTAATGCTCATTTAATTAAATTCAAAGCCAAAGTCTGCTAATGTGACCTTCAAAGTGAAATATGTTCCCAATATTTTTCTCTCTAATTGATCATTTAGGTATTTATTAAAGTTCTCTCCATGATCTATGTTATTGTAAAAGTACAACCCCTTCAGTTACCATGTATAACCTTAATACATTTATATACTGTAGATTTTGTACTGCAAATATTAGTTCCTCACATGGATCTCAAGAACAGGCTATTTTTTGTGAGGTTTAGATGAGATGGTATGGTAGCTTATACAAAATTAAAAGGATGTGATCTGAAGATCTTTCAAAGAGAAAGAGAAAATTTCCTATTTCAGAAAATTAATTTTAAAGGGGTATTCTCATATTTAGTAGTTTTAAACATATAGGCTAAGGTAAGTAAAGACTATTGCCAAATACATTGCTGTTCTGATTTTGCTTCATTTCAAAGCTAGGGCAGTTCTTATTTCTTGCTTGTATATGCAAACATCCCCACGTTACCAACCATCTCTCTCTGCTCTAGCAGCAGTGGCAAGGATGGTGATGTCACACCCCACTGTGTCTTATCAGCAGCTCAGGAGCTTGTTTATGTTTCTTACTGACAAAATACTTTAACCCTTTAAAGCTCTTTAGCCTTCTGCCCTGCTGTTAAAAGCCCCTGTATCACCAATGTCCCTTTAATAGCAGAGCTGACATGTCAATCACTGCTGTAGAATCACCCATAGCCTGATCATGAAGTGGGAGCCTGAAGCTGGCTGTGAAGAGCAGGCTTTATGAAACAGCATGGAAGGAAAACCCTCTAACTCCTTAGTGCTTTTGGATGTTCCTGAACATCCAATCGTTTCAGGAACATCCAAGGACATTGTGCTGACTCCCATGCAAAGCCCACATGATAAGCACATGGGGTCAGCTGTATATTACCTATAAATCTGTTATGTTATTTAACCTGTACAATAAACAATATAAAAAAAATGGCAGAATTGTGTTTTTTGGTCATCCCGCTGTACATAAAATGGATTAAAAAGCAATAAAACCATAGTTAATCCCACAAAAAATCAGCTCCATATATGGCGAATTAAAAATATTTTGGCTATTATAAGAAAGCAATGTATAACTATGGATATGCACAATAAAAATACTTTAAAAAAAAAAAAAAAGTGCTACCATATAAAAAACAATATAAATTGGGTTTCACCGTAATTGTATCAACCAATGGTGGAAAATTAACATGCCACGAATACTGCATGGAGAGCGCTACAAAAAATAAAAACATTACCAGAATTTCTATATTTTCTTCATCCTGGCTAAAAAAAAACAGACTAAAAGGAGATTTAAAAAGTCATGTCTCCCCAAAAACAATACCAATAAAAATGTCAACTCTACCCACAAAAAACAATCCCATACACAAATACATAAAGAGAAAAATAAAAAAAAAGTTAGGGCTCTCAGACCATGACGATGGAAAAAAGTTTTCTTTTTATTTAAAAGTGTTTTTATTGTGTAACTGCAGTAAGACATAAATAAAACAATCAAAGTATCATATGAACCCCATAATGGTACCAATAGTTTGTAAGGCCGAAAAAAGACAGACGTCCATCCAATTCAGTCTATTTTGCTATAGTGTTAATCAAGAGGAAGGCAAATACCCCCATGAGGTAGAAGCCAATTTTTCTCATTTTAGGGAAAAAATTCCTTCCCAACTCCAATCTGGCAATTCGAATAATCCCTGGATCAACGACCCCTCTCCAGAATCCTAGTCACTATAACTTGTTATATTATTACATCTAGAGATGCATCCAGACCCTTCTCCAGAATCCTAGACACTATGGGCTGCATGTATGAACTTGTTTGGGTCTAAAACTCATTTTTTTGCACATAGGTTACTATGGGCAATAAAGTGAGTTTTAGACCATAACAGGTTCATACATGTGGCCCTATATCTTGTCATATTATTATGCTCTAGAAATGCATCCAGACCCTTTTTGAATCCCTTTCTATTTTTATGTAGAAACTTTCTTTCCTCAAGACATAGAGGATGCCCCCTTGTTCTGCCTGGGTATAAATAAATCTTGAGAGAGATCTCTATATTGACCAATGAATATGTCTACTCATCCATAATGGGGTAACTTACGGAATGTTTCACCTGTCCTGGTACTTTGGGGGCTCCCTCACTTGTACACCTTGCAATGCTCCAAAAGAGCAGTGCACACCCACACAGGGTATTCCCAAGCTTGAAAGAAATTGCGTAATAAATTTTGGGGTGCTTTTTTCCAGAATTCCTTGTAAAAATAAAACAATTCATAATACAAATGGACAATGACCCAAAACCTAAAGCCAAAGTAACTCAGGAGTTGATTAAAGCAAATAAGTGTAATATTCTTGAATGGCCAAGTCAGTCACCTGATCTCAACCCAATTGAACAGCATTTCACTTGTTACAGACTAAACTTCAGACAGAAAGGCCACAAACAAACAACAACTGAAAACCGCTGCAGTAAAGCCCTGGAAGGGCATTAAAAAAAGGAAACACATCGTCTGGTGATGTCTGTGAGTTCAGGACTCCAGGCAGTCATTACCAACAAAGGGTTTTCCAAGTATTAGAAATTAATTAAATTATAAATTTACAATTATTTAATTTGTCCAATTACTTATGGTCCCTTTAAAAACAGGGTGGCACATTATAAGAAGCTGAAACTCCTAAACCCTTCATCCAATTTTAATGTGGATACCCTCAATTGAAAGCTGAAAGTCTGGACTTTATGTCCATGTCCATTATATAACTATAACTTGAATATGTTTCAGTAAACGGGTACAAAAAACACAATTTCTGTCAGTGTCCAAATATGTAAGGACCTAACTGTATAGCAGATGCTAGTTATAAACTATTTTTTTGGTATAACGATCTGTCTGACATACAGAAATTTTTGAACTTTGAAAATGGCAAATATTTCCCGTTTTGATATTTTTCACAAATAAAAGGGTTGTAAGGACCAAAATTTATTACAAACTTAAAGCACAATGTGTCACTAAAAGCAATCTCTAAATCACATGCATAGGTAAAAGTATGAAAAAGTCATTCTCACATGTCCAATTTAAAAAATTTGGTGCAAAACTGTCTGTGTCCTTAAAGGGTTAATGTGAGTATGTTATGATGAGCATCAAAAGGCTTGTCCAACACAATTATAAGCTACTAGGGTTCAATAAAATAAAAAAGCCATTACTCACCTTCCCCTGCACCTTCATTCCTGCACTGGCTCATTCCAGTCTTCTGTTTTCTTCCTGTCTTCTTCAAAATAGGACATCACTGCTGCAATCACTGATTGGCTGCAGGACTCACGTGCCACTCCCTTAAATCCCTGTTCGGAAATGACCATCTCTAAATGGTGATGTAAGTAGAGGCACGTGAATGCTGAAGCTAACCAGCGACTGCAGCTGTGACGTCCAATTTGAAAGAAGACAGGGAGAAAACGGAAGACTTGAGAAAGTCAGTGTGGGAACAGAGAAAAAGAGAAAGGTGAGTATAGTTTCTTTTATTTTATTGGTCACCAGTAGCGTATAATTTATTCTTGGATGAATTGGAGAACCGTTCAAAAAATGTTAGCCATGACTTCTTGATTTGAGTTTTGCCAAGGTAGATATTATATAAATGTCATAATCCACCTTACATATATCTTAATCCCCTTGTACATGTAGCCTATATAAGCTATACAATGTGCATATGATGTAGGTATTGTATCAACTGTATTGCACTGTATTGCACTGTGCCTTTTATGCATCTTGTGGTTTATGGTATAGTGGAATTGAGGGCTAGTAGGCATGAGCCTAGGAGGAGTCTAACACTGGACTAGTGTGTGCATTGTTTTACACAGAAAGGTTTGTTCACATGACAATAATGAATATCTGTCATGGTTCACGCCGCGGTCCCTGCTATGGACCGTCAGTGTGCCCGTGTCTCCCGTGTCTTGGCCGCTGCTGCGGCATCCTCTGGTGTCCCTGGCTCTGGTCTCTCACCTGTCCCGATTCCTGGCAGTCCTGAAGCAGTTCCTGCTGGCGGGTCTGAGTCACCATTGCTTCCTCCAGCTCCCTGGCATCCTGTGCGCACACGTGCTCCCTCTAGGGGCACGTGCACAGCACTGCACTGCATTTGAAGAGTCAGTGTTCCTATGTCCAGCCCAGTGACCTGTGACCTCTGCCTTCATAAGGAACTTCCTCCCTGTGCTCCTGGTCAGTTCATTGGTATTCTTCCTTAGAGCTAGACCTCTGTTTGCTGAAGCTCCTGCTGAGTTAACTCCTTGGTTTCCAGTGTTCCTGTGAACTTCAGCATTTAACCCTGTGCTGTACAGCGCATCCGTTTCCCTGCTGTTTCCTGATGTCCTGTTACTGCCTGCTGATTCCTGCTGCTGTATTACCTCAGTTACCTGTCTGGGACTGTGCCATCCGTTTAATGGCTACACCATCTGTTTACCCGTCACCAGTGTTCGGCTATCCCGTCCTGCACTTTGGCTACCCACCGCGTGTGTTACCATCTGCACCCGCGGTGGGCCCAGAGGATCCGCCATACCCGGGAGTTTCTAGCCATCCCGGTTAGAAAACATGACAATATGTTTGTGGTATCCGTCTGAGTACCGAGAAAAAAGGTTCTTTTTAGGGAACAAAATGGCATATAGAGCGAAACGTAGCCCATGTTGGGTATGGTTCACAAGGCGTATTTTTGCTGAAAGCACGCGCCGCTATACACTGTGTGAACCCGGCGTTAGACCAAAGGGAGAATAGGCTAAGTTCTTATATCCCTCACTCTGTATAAAGAGAAAAGTTAAAATACTGCCTTTTGCACTGCAACTTAAAGTTAACCGATGTTAAAAGAGTTCATTTTTGTACTACCAAACCGGGCATGGCAATGCTGATTAGCTCGTATAAATCACTGTTCAAAAGTGAACAGCTCCAAAGCATGATGTAGTGATGCATGACAGCTGCAGACAAACAGCGGCTGCAGCATTGACATGCTTGTTTGGAAAAGTTGAGGAATGAAACAGAAGACCGGAGAGATGCAGCGGTGGAACCAGACACTGGGGGTAGGTGAGTATAGTTTTTTTTGTTTTGTTTTTTTATTGGGGACCCAGAAGCATATTCTTCTTTTTGTAGGAACTGGACAACCCCCATAAAAAAAAAATCCAGACAACATTATTAACACCCACTTTAACTTTAATTTACAATACAACATGCTGCACTCCAACTTTTTTTCTTTACACAGAGGTAGGCACTTGACTTATCCTCCAAGAGCCCTTTGGATTTAAGTCCACCCAGTAGAGGAGAATCAAAGTAGAGTGAATAGAAGAGGTAACTTCTGTAACTTTCAAATGTATTGCACCACCAATTGTGACATGCAACAACTAAATCTACTGTGCCACTCCATGTGTTGTAACCATCAAGCTTTTGAGCTATTGTTTTGAAAGACAATTAAAGGAGTTGTCTCCCCACAGGGTTTCAAAGAATGCATGAAAGAAATTCTCTGTCACTTCCTGGTTCAGACTAATTTGCATAAGCTCCATGCTTGTACAGCTCTGTTGTGCTTTCAGATGCTAATTAGATTAGATTAGCTTCTCAAACTACTCTCAGGACTTCTTATCTGATCCACAAAACAAAAGCCCTAATTACAGAGCTGTTTACTGAGGGAACTGAAATAGCCATGGAGGTAATAAATTCACTTGTATCTCTTTAGGGAAAACAGAGGAACAATGCAATATATTTGGAAAATGTCTTTATTTTGTGTTCCCTACAATTTGAAAGCTATTCTTTGTAGCGAGACAACCCCTTTAAGTCCTCTGTTTAACCATGAAGTTCTGCAATCTGTCTTAAAGGAAAATCCATACTTCACTCCCCTACAACTATGAATTAGCACAGTGACAAGCCAAATGTAAAGGTGCCAGAGGATGAAGAATTTTACTATACTGTTATCAATTTGCAATCATTTAGCTATAGTGTGTATCAAACTTCTTACTGCTATAATGATACTGAAAGGTTATGTTCACACGGCTTATTTTGGGACAAATTTTAGCCCGTAATTCGCGCCGTACTGCACGAATTACGGGTGAAATCCGTCCCAGTCATTACAGTAATCCACAGTTCTCATAGAGATTCCGGTATAAGTGCCATGGATAATGAATGTCTATGGGGCTGACGACCCCCCTGCCCCGCCCCCGCTGCGGAGCACACAGCGTAATTGCGGGCGAAATCCGTCCCGCAATTACGCCGTGAATAAGCCGTGTGAACATAGCCAAAGTAACTGCCTTAAACCCATGTTAGAATTTTTTTTTAACAACTCTAGTAAATTAACCCACTTCAATTTAATCAAATGAGTTATTTAGGAAAAATAATGAATACTGGAGAACATAGAGGGAAAACTATTAATTCTGTCTCAGAAATATGTATCTTGGCAGCTCCCAGCAGAGCAATGTTCAATTCAACCAGCAGAGCAGCCACACCCTTCTGTATTCATGCCAGGGGCTTTGTGTCCTTTTTAACCTACTTCTGTTCTGAAATAATCTAGTTAGTGGATGCTACTCTACTCATCCTCATGCTTAGTAAGATCTAAGAGGTCAGACTCCGCAGTGATAAAGTGATGACATATACTGCAGACATGATATCACTTTAGAAGACTATAAAATCCCTTTTAAGTTTATGTGTGCAGTCAAATTTGTTACAAATAAGTGTAACATTGTTTATGCCAAAAATGTCTTCCAGCCTAAGCAAGGTCAGACAAGAGGGGGCCTCATGTATGAAATTGGTCTAGGTCTCAGACTTTCTTTGTTGCCCATTGCAACCAATCAGAGCTCCCCTTCCATTTCATATAGTGAAAAATTAAAGGGGAGCTCTGATTGGTTGCTATGGACAACAAAGAAAGTCTTAGGGTATGTTCAGACAAAGAATGCTAGTGTATAGCTGGCCAGCACATACTTCTAATGCATGCTATGCTGGCCCCCATTAACTTTTATTTTTCCCGGCGTGTACTGTCACTTCTTTTTCCCGGCGCGTACTGTGCATTAGGTAAAATGCCTGAAAATTATAGCACTCAATGAGTAATATGATTTTACTGTATTTGCAGGGTGTACTTTGCACGTATTGCAGCGCAATTATGCCTTGAAATATGCCCTTCAAATATACCGTGTGAACATACTCTAGACAGTTTCCTTGCATGTTCCCCGGGATTTCTAAAAGAAAGTAGTGGGTCTTTGTTCTCATTATGACAGAAAATTTAAAGGGGTTTTGCCACCATAGACAATGATGGCATATTACTAGGATATGCCATCATTGTCTGATAGGTGTCTGATAGGTGCGGGCCCCCGAATCTCTCCGTGCAGACTGAAGAGTTGGTTGCGCAAGCGCACAACTTTCCACTCTGTTCTATGGGAGATCCGAGCAGAGCCAAATGCACCGCTCAGCAGTACTCGGAACTACCATAGAATAGAATAGAGAGTGACTGTGCAAGCGCGGCCAGCTCTCCAGCCGATGCTACGAGTGGCGGACATGTTCCGCACTTGTGGCAAAACCCCTTTAATAATGCTTTGTGTATAAGTCATCTTCACCAGGTTCTTAAACATGAGCCTTTAGATGACCTACTCCCCTTATAAGCACTGTGTTTATGTGCAAATGAAAGAAAATCCAATTTTTCTGAACAATACAATTTTATCTCTAATGGCACTAACTTGATGGCTAGATTTCTCCTACAACATAAGCTTATGGGAGCTTAACTTTCCAGCACCCTCTTAATTCACATATGACTCAGTGAGCCTCGCTATGTAAAGAGGGTTCAAGCCATGCCAGTTTAGTTCATCTACAGACAGGTGTTTCAGGGTGTTGCCCCTCGTTAGTGCAAAGTAGAACTTACTACTGTCTGGCTTGGTGAGAGGAGAGTGTGGTTCAGAAGGGGTAATGGATCTCATCGGGGAGAGGCACCATGTTGGTGTGTGAGGTGTAAAAGGCGATTCAATCCTTACTCAAGGAGATACATTACCCCTCCTAGATTCCTTCTAGACAGCTGTGCATGCATAGTTTTTGTGTCCCCCAGGGTCCATTTAAAATGTTTAATGATGAACACCTAGAATACGGATCTTTTTAAGTATCCGGCTACATTCTCTATTTTATATTTAATAATTTCTGAATTCATTCAGAAATTGCCCATATTCCCTAGACTGTCACGAGGTTTCACATATGTTCAATTGTTAAAGATTTCATACAAAAGAAAGGCATCTCCACCTTGTGACCTAAAACAGTATTACAATTTGGAATTAAAAGGGTTTTTTTGTTTCACTTTGGGCACTTACATTTAGCATTAATAATAACATTAAAGGGGATGTCCACCTTAAAATTTGTTTAGAATCTCTTTATTTATTATTTATAGAATAGGAAATCACAATTTTCTAGTATACATTTATTAAAAATGCTGCTACTATACTTTATTTATCTTAATGTAGTTGGCCACTACCTATAAATAAAATGGTATATCCCACATTCCTGCCCTTAGTTATGGCTGCCATGAAGTAATTGTATGGACTAACAGTCATGTGACCTCCTGCAGTCAGTTAGCAGCAGGGTCACATGACATCTTTGTGGTAGCTGAACAGGAATAATGGTGGGATAATTAGATATTCCAGCAATTTATTCACAGTGTGTAGCTACTTGTATAACTGCTGTCTCTCCAGGGGATGTCATGTTGTTAATAAAGTTAACTGGAACAAAAAAGGTAGAAAAATGAAACAAGAATACATGGGCGGCTCCTCCCCAGACAATGACAGGCATGACTATTCCTCAATAATCTACTGTTACCTGGATACCAGGGGTCACATGACCTGTGTGATGGTCACATGACAATTACGCTCATACAGGTACTGCATGGCAGCCATAACTTTAGACAGACGTGGGTTGTTCCATTTTTTTTTCTAAAAAATTGGTAAAACAGAGGTACAGGTTCAGGATTTTTAATACATGTATATTAGAAAATTCTGTGATTTCCTGTTATATATCTAATAAATGAAAACATTACAAAGACATTATAAAGTGGACAATCCCTTTAAGTATGTTATATATGACCACTGCTGCAAGGAAGGCATTCTTTATTTATAGATAGGATGTCCCCGTTTGAGGAGAGCAACTACAAGGAAAACAAATTCCCTTTACTGCTCTACCCTTTCTCATACAGACTGCCCCCATGCCCTCTTTTTCCTATAGACTCCCAATATGACTCCTCTTTCTCATATAGACTGATCCCATTTCCCCCTTTTCTCATACAGACTGCCCCATGCCCCCTTTTTGCTAAAGACTCCCACTACAGCTCCTCTTTCTCATTTAGACTGCTCCCATGTCCCTTTTTTCTCATACAGACTGCCCCCATTCCTCCTTTCTCATCTTCATAGACTCTCATTATGACTCCTATTTCTCATTTAGACTACTCTCATGTCCCCCTTTCTTATAATGGCTGCCTGGATGCGTCTTTATCATATAGATTACTTCCATGTCCCCCTTTTCTCATACAGATTGCCCCATCCCCCTTTTTCCTATAGTGTCCCACTACAGCTCCTTTTTCTCATTTAAACTACTCCCATGTCCTCCTTTTTTCATACAGACTGCCTCCATGCCCTCTTTTTCCTATAGACTCCTACTACAGCTCCTCTTTAAAATATAGAATACTTCCATGTCCCCCTTTTCTCATACATACTGCCCCCCTGCCCCCTTTGACTTTTTCATAGACTCTCATTATGACTCCTCTTTCTCATATAGACTACTCCCATGTCCCCCTTTCTTATACAGGCTGCCTCGATACCTCTTTTTTCTATAGACTCCCACTTCAGCTCCTTTTTCTCCTATGCCCCCCTTTTCTCATACAGACTGCCTCCATGCCCTCTTTTTCCTATAGACTCCCACTACAGCTCCTCTTTCTCATATAGACTACTCCCGTGTCCCACTTTTCTCAAACAGACTGTACCATTCCTCATTTATCTTTTTCATAGACTTTCACTATGACTCCTCTTTCTCATATAGACTACTTCCATGTTCCCCTTTCTTATAAAGACTATCTCCATGCCCTCTTTCTCCTATAGACTCATATTACAGCTCCTCTTTCTCATAGAGACTACTCCGATGTCCCCCTTTTCTCATACAGAATGCATGTATGCCCTCTTTTTGCTTTATACTGTACTCCCACTACACCTCCTCTTTCTCATATAGAATACTTCCATGTCCCCCTTGCTTATACAGACTGCACCAATGCCCTTTTTCTCTTATGGACTCCCATTACTAATGCTCCTCATACAGACTACTCCCATGTTCCCCTTTTCTCATACATACTATGTCCACCCTGCTCAGACAGATGGCCTGATTTTTACCTCTTTCTCACTCGTTACCTGTTAACATCATTATTGGCTGACACTGGCCATCTCTTCCTATAACTCTTAACACCTCCGGAGTCACCCAGGCCATGGTGTCACCTATCTCATTGGAATAATCCTCTACTCATATATGGGACACCTTGTCTATCCAGGACACAGCCCTGACATAGACACCACCTACTCGACAAACATGTTGAGCTGCAAGTGCTGCTACTGGTCACTCCGCCACGTGCTATATCTACCATTATTCTGTCTCGCTCGTCTATTGAAGTGAAATCGCCGTATAGACTAGACGAGCACTAAGAAGTCTTCACTAAAGCTAAAGCCGACCCATCAGCACACCATCACGTCACCCTGATCGAGGACTACTGTACTTTCAAAATATTAGCGTCCAAAATCTATACTGTCCGTGTGTGCGCAGTCCTGCGCTCATTCTTTAGCATAAGCGTTCACCTCTTCATGTCATAGCATGAAGCCCTGTATGAACTCAGCCCCCAATATACATCCCCAGTACCGCGCCTATATAATCTGTCAACCTCACATGACACCACTTCGCAGAACAATACTCAGCTTGAAGCCAGTTTAGTGATCACATGCAATCGCTATTTGTATGTGTATATCATTGTTCACGCCTTTGTCAAACACCCGCAGTTGTTCCCTATGCATAACAGAAAACATGTGTGTTATTACCGCGTGTAACTACACGCATTAAGTATTTATGCCTTGTATGCTGACAGTCTCTGTAAAATAGCAGACGCGTCCCGCCGAACTAGCCATCAACTCTAATAATAATCATAGACGTCAACCATAGTACTTAAGTGTGAAGCATACGAGACGCGGCTACATGTATGAGATAATACATGTGAGTCTCGACGCAAGCGCACTAGTTCCATATATATTCGCACGCATCCGCGGCACCCGCTATCCCAATACATTCATCCCCTTACCCTTCTTAAATATCACTTATTCATTCAATTAATAAACACACTCCTAACACCTCCATTCCATTTCTACAACCCCAAATTCCTCTTACCAACCTTACCCATTCTATACAGCTCCAAAACTATTCTAACCCTATAAAACCCTTCTCATCCTTACAAAATTCTCCTATAAGCCCACCCCCCCTCCCTTTCAAATACTTCTCCCACCTCAACCAACAACATCAACCTTCAAATTCAAATCCTCCCCCTCCAATAATCAGCCCAACCACAAAACCTCATTCCTTCCCTCCCCAACCTTCAATCCAACACCCCTTTCCCCACTACCATACTTACCCCTATCACACAACACTGCTTGTATAGAATAAATGTCCTAGCCACAGAGATTACTTGATGTACCCTAAGACCCTACTATAATTAGAGTCATCTTTTACGCCACCTCCCCCCCTCGTCTCAGGTCAGCCATTATCAACCTACTATACTTATCCCAGCTTTGTGTTGTCTCCCGAGACCCTAATACCCATATATGTTTATGATATTACAGTATGACAAAGATGGTGTGCCACCAAGTGAGTATATCTGCTCTATGATTCAGCCCTAAGTGCCGATATTATGACCATATCTGTGTTGATCAGTCCGAATTGTTAATAATACTTGTGAATAGTGCATGAGCCATATGGCGACCTTTATAGGCTTCAGAAACGATGAATCATCGTTTCAATGCCCATAGACATTAAGATCACCTCGTAACAAGTTTGCAGTCTAAGAGCACTGATAGTGAAATTCTGACTGATCCTAGTATTTTCTTAATCTTGTTCAGGCAGAGAGAGTATGTGTGTCAGTGTCTCCTCAAGAGTATGTATCATTCCTCTCCGTCTCAGTCATCCTGTTTCTGTCTGTTACGCATCATATTGTCTGCTATTACAATGTGGGCGCAGCTACGAGAGTATCTTTTGTGATGTACTGCGAGAAGAGCTAATATCCCTGAGTATGTCCTGCCTAGTCAGAATAGCTGACTACCGGTGACAATGCTGAACACGACCCTATCAATGATACACTGATAGCAGAATCTCATATATAACAGCGTCTCGCAAGCCCCTATAGGCATAGAGAACTGTTGACGCCGCAAGGATTAATGTGGTCGCATTGACTTTGTGTAGACTCCATAGTCTCACTCCGGGGATTCGTTATGTCTTGTGTCTGTATTCCCTATGGTATCACGGTACATGATCATCGCCTTAAAGGGAGCCACTAGTAATAGGCTTGAACACATATAGAGTTTGATACACTGAGTGAGTCTTGCAAAGATATCTCCAGTCTCACGTCATCAATAGAATGCACCAGATATACTATAGCGTGAGAGAGCAGACAACCCCTCCCCCATTGCAGTTCAATCTCGTAGATAACGCGCTGTCACTATCAGACACAGCGAACACGCTCGCCCATTCAATGTGGGGCTCGGTGCCCACGGCCGAGACCCCACACGCCTGCAGTGACACCATTTCGCACCTTAGGGTCTAAAGCAGCCCTGCTTTTAGCAGAAGCTGAAAATTTCATTTCAACACCCTACCTTAGGGGTAATTTCAGTGACATTACATATTTGATTTGAAATGTTACGGTAACAATCACTTATGATATCTCCATTCCACATAAATGTTCAGGGAGGTCAAGACTGAGTCACTAAGAATTTATTGTTCCCAAAGTGGAGAGCAATAGCAGACGTGTTAATGTATCAGTATCGTGCTGACTACCTACAGCACTGTAGTCACCTTTTAACAATGAATCAAACATGGCAGTGCAGCTGGTACCCTAGTATGTCGTAGGTAGGGGAACATTAACCCATTGATAACAAGGTGGACTATGTTGTACATCTTTCGTTACTGCATAGTGCTGCCTGTGCACGTGTTTGTCTGAATGTTTAGCACTAATTGCCTCTTCAAGCTGAAGTGACATTACAGCCGATGGCGGTTTATTTCCATAGCAAATGGTGGATCCATCAGGGACCTGGAAATGGCTCTTAATGTGCAAATTTACATGACTGATACTAGGAGGAAGTCAGAAAAACCTGTTTTGATCTGTGTAATTGTGCAATTTTAACTTAGAAAGCAGAGTAAATTATTGCCAGTTGCAGACAGGAAAAATAGAGGGAAAACGGGTAAAGGAAATAGATAATGAAAGAAGCTGTGAGGTGAGGGAATTCATTACTGTCTGATGATTCTCCAAAGCCCACTTGTCATAGCCTTAAAGGAAATGAAAGTTTTACATCAATAATTACTGTACGTTCTATGGTGATTGTTTCACAGTCTTGTATGTCTCCTCTGTGGGTATTAAATGATGCTGCTCGCAAAAATGTACAATGACAATTTTCAACGTTTCACATTTTTCTTACATGGGACACAGTGTTTCATCCCTCTTTGGTATTGCTGGATCCTTATGATGGAAATGCAACCACCTGTATACTCATCATTACAAAAAGCTGTTTGTTATAACCATGCTGCATACTTTGTCCTAGTCTCCTTTGATTATTATAAGTAGAGATGGCCGAATTTCTCAAAAATTCGGTTCGGTCACTTCGCCGAATTTTCCGACAAAATTCGTTTCGGTCCGAATTACTTCGGCACGGAAATCACGTCTAAAAAACAGCTATTTCAGGCTGCCTGAGACTGCAGGGTGCTGTCGAATGTTGTTGCCATGCTTAAATATGCAGTGGGAGCTTGGTTTGGTCCTTCATACCATGTTGTGTATTTAGTATGGACACGCCACTATGACTGCGAGCTCTTAGAATCGCTTCACTAATAAAATTCCCTGGGCACTTTAAGAGGCAAAACTGACCAAAAAACTCAAGCGGAATGTGCCTGATAA
This sequence comes from Phyllomedusa bahiana, assembly GCA_025379985.1. Classification (NCBI taxonomy): domain Eukaryota; kingdom Metazoa; phylum Chordata; class Amphibia; order Anura; family Hylidae; genus Phyllomedusa; species Phyllomedusa bahiana. The sequence goes on from JAODAL010030623.1 coordinate 35,446, forward strand.
TGTCATGCTTAGCGAATGCTGGAAAAAAACAAGTGAGAGCTCAGGTGGAAACATAGTGATAGAGTGTGAAGGTGACGGCGGCAGCCACAGCAGCATGAGGTCAGGGCAGTGGCACAATGACATTCTGGAGGCGGCAAAACAGTATTAGGCACAGAGGTGGGCACAATGATCAGTGATGGAGGTCACGGCGGCAGCCAGTTATGAGGTCAGAAGTGGCACAATGACGTGAGTGAGGCGGAAAAACAGTATTAGGGCACAGAGTGGCACAATCACACAGTGTGGAGGTCACGGCGGCAGCAGTATGAGGTCAGGCTGTGGCACATGACACTTAATGGAAGGCGGCAAAACAGTATTAGGCCACAGATTGGCACATTGATACAGTGTGAGGTCACGGCGGCGCAGCAGTATGAGGTCAGGCAGTGGCACAATGACATTATGGAGGCGGCAAACAGTATTGTATTAGGCCACAGAGTGGCACAATGATACAGTGTGGAGGTCACGGCGGCAGCAGTATGAGGTCAGACAGTGGCACAATGACATTATGGAGGCGGCAAAACAGTATTAGGCCACAGAGTGGCACAATGATACAGTGTGGAGGTCTCGGCGGCAGCAGTATGAGGTCTGACAGTGGCACAATGACATTATGGAGGAGTGTGAAAAACAGTATTAGGGCAATGAGTGGCCAATCACACTGTGTGGAGGTCACGGCGGCAGCAGTATGAGGGGGGGGGGGGGGGCGGGGAGGGGGGGTGGGGGGGGGGGGTGGTGGCAGACAGTGGCACAATGGCATTCTGGAGGTGGCAAAACAGTATTAGGCCACAGAGTGGCACAATGATACAGTGTGGAGGTCACGGCGGCAGCAGTATGAGGTCAGACAGTGGCACAATGGCATTCTGGAGGTGGCAAAACAGTATTAGGCCACAGAGTGGCACAATGATACAGTGTGTGAGGGTCACGGCGGCAGCAGTATGAGTCTGACCAGTGGCACAATGACAAATTCTGGAGGTGCAAAAAACAGATTAGGCCACAGTGTGGAGGGCACGGCAGCAGCCACGGCAGCATCATGAGGTCAGTCAGTGGCACAAGACACAGTGTGGAGGGCAGACAGGAGTCACAGAGCATGCATGAGGTCAGAGCGTGGACACCAATGACATTCTGCAGGTGGCAAAATAGTATTAGGCCACAGGGAGCGGCACAATGACTGAGAGCGGAGGTCACGGCGGCAGCAGCATGAGGTCAGGCAGTGGCACAAGGACAGTGAGTGGAGGTGATGACAGGAGCAACAGCAGAAAGTCCGAGAGTGGCACAATGACAGTCTGCAGGTGGCAAAATCGTATTAGGCACACAGAGCGCCACAATGCTGGAGAGCGGAGGTCACGGCAGGCAGCAGCATGAAGGTCAGGCAGTGGCACAATGACAGAGAGTGGAGGTGATGACAGGGAGCAACAGCATGAGGTTCTGAGAGTGGCACAATGACATTCTGCAGGTGCAAAATAGTATTAGGCCACGAGCGGCACAATGACTGAGAGCGGAGTCCGGCGGGCAGGCAGCTTGAGTCAGGCAGTAGGCACAATGACTGAGAGTGGAAGGTGATGCTGGAGCAACAGCATGAGGTCCAGAGTAGTGGCACATGACATTTCTGCAGGTGGCAAAATAGTATTAGGCCTCAGAGCGGCACAATGAATGAGAGGGAGGTCACGGCGGCGCAACGAATCTGAGGTCAGGCCAGGGCACATTGACAGAGAGTGGAGGTGGATGACAGGAGCAACAGCATGAGGTCAGAGAGTGGCACAATGGACATTCTGCAGGTGGCAAAAATAGTATTAGGGCCACAGAGCGGCACAATGGACTGAGAGAGGAGGTCACGGCGGCAGCAGCATGCAGGTCAGGCAGTGGCAACAATGACAGAGAGTGGAGTGATGACAGGAGCAACAGCATGAGTCAGAGAGTGGCACAATGACTTCTGCAGGTGGCAAATAGTATTAGGCCACCGAGCGGCACAATGACTGAGAGCGGAGGTCACGGCGGCAGCAGCATGAGGTCAGGCAGTGGCACAATGACAGAGAGTGGAGGTGATGACAGGTGCAACAGCATGAGGTCAGAGAGTGGCACAATGACATTCTGCAGGTGGCAAAATAGTATTAGGCACAGTAGCGCACAATACTGAGGAGCGGAGGGTCACCGAGGCAGCAGCATGAGGTCAGGCAGTGGCAACAATGACAGGCAGTGGAGGTGATGACAGGAGCCCAAACGCATTGAGGTCAGAGGATTGGCACAATGTCATTCTGGAGGTGGCAAAACAGTACCAGGCAGCAGAGTGGCACAATGACAACAGTGATGGGAGTCACGGCAACAGCAACGCAGCAGCAGCATGAGCACATAGAGGGCCACAATGGGACAGAGTGTTGAGGTGCGGTGGCAATACAGTCCCTGGCTAAAGACGGTGGTAGGAGATGTGAAACTATCAGAAGATGTTGTGGCATAAGGTGGGTGCGGCATCGAAATAGAGGGATGAAGAGGTGTTTGAACCAGATGACGCATAAGGCATTGGTGTGTGGAAATCCTGGCCGATCCACGCCTGAATTCATCTTGACCAAAGGTCAGTCGTTCAACATTCCCGTGAACAAGGGGTTCTTCCTTGGGGTAAGGATGGCCCCCGCCGCACTGAACACCCGCTTGATGCAACATACTGGCCCGGGCAGGAACGCTTCTCACTGCAAACTCGCAAGTTGCGGCCACACATCCAGTTTGGCTGCCCAGTAGTCCAGCGGCATCTTCTAACTGGGGTGGCAGAGTGCTGTCCAAGTAGGCCACAACCTGTTGGTTAGGGGAATGCTCCATGTCCTGCTGATGTGCTTGCTGCTGGTGACTGCCCTCTCACTAGGCGGGTGAGGAGCTGCTCATTAGTGACTTCCAGGACTTAGGGTTACTGCTGATGGAGATGGTCTGCTCCTACCCCCCACCTTCCCCCAGCAGCCGCGGCGTAGTAGTGAGCGCTGGGAACCCACCCGGTCTGACATGTCAGAGGAGGGACGATGCCGCACATGGCAGCGGCCAACTGATTACGGAGGATTTTCCTATAGTATTTTGAGTTTGTCTTACCTTCAATAGCTGGGAAAAAGGCTCCATTTTGGAACCGGTAGCGAGGGTCATAGGGTGGAGCGCCAGAAGTCTCATCCCTCTGCCGGATGCTGACCTATTCGGCTGACACTAGCCAGGCCAAATACAGCATGCTGGGGACATCTGCACAAAGTGAATCCGAGGGGTCCCTGCCTCATTTCCATGATACTGCCACGGTGTTGGGAGTCATCTGCCTCGTCTTCCTCATCTCCATCCACCTCCTCATGCTGCCTCCTGCTCCTCCTCTTCTTGTCTCCTGGGTAGAAAATCCACTATTTCACCAGAACATGCTTCGTGCTCCAATGTCCTTCCTCCTCCTCTCCTCCATTTTCAGTCCCCACCGGACCTCATGTGGCCACAAGATGTAGTCGCCACATCTCCAGTCCCCTGCCCAGACTGATTTTTCAGCATCTGTTCACAGGAAATGAAGCAGTGGAATGACGTTATTAATCACGTAGTCCTGGCGACTGACAAATAACGTGGCCTCTCTCGAATGCCTCATACAAACGGCAGGTGTCACGATGAGCTGCACTGGCTGACATCAAAGTTACACAGGGGAGTTACTTCTGTCTGCCTGGATCATCAAAAAATCGTTAATGGCCTTTCTACTGTTCATTACAGTCGGTCAAACATGTGCAGCTGGAAATTCAGAGGGTGAGAAACTTCGCATATCAGGAGCGTGTTGGGGGAGGACGTTTCTGCCGCTGGCAAACTCGAGGAGGGTGTTTCATGGCTTTGTACGAAAGGTTAAAGTGCATGCACAGTTCCTGGCCATTTTCAGAATTAGTTCTGAAGATCGGTGGAAAGACTTCCGGAACCTTTTAACAGATTGAACACGGGCCATGCAGGGCGCATGGACCATCCCTCCTCGGTCAGCGACGGAACCCATGTCCTCCCATTGTCCGGTCACCATGGTTCCGATTGCAGTTGGCGCGGAGAAAGCCACACTTCGATTTTTGCTGATGTCGCGGAGCTGTTCCTCCCCTGTGTGACTTCGTTCGCCAGAGGCAAGTAGGTGTAGAACTGCGTGACACCGCTGTGCCCATACACATGTGGTATGATGGAGCCAGTACTTGTGGAGGCTGAGATGGTGGTGGTGGTGGAGGAGGAGGAGCGGACATTGGCGCAGGAAAGCAGCAGTTTGACAACGTGGAGGTGAAAGCGGGCGTCTCCTGTCCATGTTGTTGGTGTGCCTGGGCAGGAAAGCACATTCACACCAGTGGCCGTAACCGACCTGTACTGGCCCTGACCGTAGTTACAGCTCCCAGTCGTCCGCGCTGCCCGTGTACCTTGGAACAAACCGATAAGCTATGGACTGACCCATTTATGTTCTAATATTTATGAAATGCTGGTACTGACCTTTTTGGAAAGAAATTACGGCTTGGAACTCTCCATCTCGGCTTCGGCAAAGCATTAGTTTCTCTGAATGGTGAGAGTCCACTCCATTGGAGAAGGGAGGGACTGCTGTACCAACAACTTGGACAGGAGCACGGTCAGATGCTGCACCTTAGGATGGTTGGACGCATACTGTTGTCTACTTTACAATCGCCTCTTGAACGACTGCTGGAGCCGATGAGTAGCGAGGAGCAGGAGCTCTGGACGGGAGAGGATGTTCAAGAGAAACAGGTGCACTTCTGCTGAGGTGGTGGAGCCTTGACTGGCTGAAATGACATGCTTGCCACTGGCCGTGCTGCTGCTGCAGCGGCAGGGATGGACACCACATCTGAGCCACGTTTCTCCAGGCCACCGGTGGGTGACGCTGCATGTGTGACGCTGGCCGTATGTGCCAACGTTAGCTCCCTGGCCACGCTTCACTTTCTTGCCCACAGATTCTACATAACCCATATTCGGCTCATCGTGGGGTTTTTGGTCTTAGCAAGACTGCAACACCGCCGAGTAGCTGATTTTACCGCAACGCTCCGCACTGATTGGACTATACTGCCGCCGCTGCCTCGTGAGCCCCTGTGCGCTACTGTCTTGGACCCTGCGGAGCGGGTTTTTACCCCGTGGCGCTTGGCTCCCGACCTCACACTGCTGCTACCCTGCTGGACTCACGGGCCACACAACACCCACTTGCTGGCTGCGCCGGCTGCCTGACGCGGCAAGCTGACGCCCTCTTCTCCTGACGATGATGAAGCCCTTGCTTCACCCGGCTCCCAAGTTGCGGTCGGCTATTCCTAATCTATTTGTGTTTCATCGTCAATACTGTCCTCATCACCGGTCATGGTAAGCCGGGCTGACCTCTCACCACATATCCCTCCATGCCACTGCCACATCTATACTTTGCCGCCTAATGCAAGAAGCTGGGGGATATTGCCCCATTTTTCGATGCCACGTAGTGCTGACTAGCCCTCCTGCATTTTGTTCATTCCTCGCTATATTAGTGGCGCTGAGCCCAGTACCACATAGTAGATCCCCCCCTTTCCCCCTCTCTTCCCCCCCCCCCACCTGGCTGAGGAACTGGGATGGGAAGAGCGGGCTGAGGACAGGCTGAGGGCCGCTGACCCGCTCCGGGCCATGCTACTAAGTGTTGTGTCTGAGGTTCCACGATCTTGGCTGGGGTTGTCAAGATGTCATATGGGAGGAAGAGGATGACCTAGTCAACCTATCAAGAACCCTTGGTTGTATGAACAACACTCGGCCGCCTAGATGAACAGCGGCAGTTGTGGCCTCCGAGTGATTACCCCTGCTGCCCGACGTCCCTTGCTGTTGCTGCGACCTGGGGCCGTTTCAGAAATGTTTGTGCCACTGCCACTCGCTGTTGCAGAGCCTGCAACCTCTCTGTCTGACATACAGTTTGTTCTAAAATTGTACAGAACACTGTTTGATGAAGCTATCTGTATATTGATAAATATACAACTGTTTTTGACTCCAATGACCAGTAACAAGCTTGGGTAACACTTGGATATAATTTGCGCTTCCACAAATGGCAGGAAAAATTTAGAGTTTGTGTCGTTTACTAAGCACTGTGTGTTTTTCTAAATGTAAAGCACAAACAGCGCTTTAATTAACCTTAGCTTGTGGAAATACTGCTACAGAAAAATGTATATATTTCGGTGTGAAAAAGACGGTTTATTTTTGTCGGCACAGCAGCAAACAACGCTTAATTAACCCTGGATGTAAATGCGCCAAGAATTGAGCCGCACAACTGTAGGCGTGTTTCAATTGCGTGTTTTCTACGCCACACAAAACATGAGATTACAGTTGATATTTGCTTTGCTTGTGAATTAGGCTACCAAAATAAAAATTATATATTTGGCGTGAAAAAGACGGTTATTTTTGTCAGCAAAACAGCAAAACAAACGCTTAATTACCCCTGGATGTAATTGCGCCAAAGAAATTGATGCGCACCTAAAATAGTAGCGTGTTTAAAATTGCGGTGTCTTTCTACGCCACACAACAAAGAGGATACAGTTGTAATTTGCCTTTGCTTGTGAATTAGGACTACAAAAAAAAAAATATATATATTGGCGGTGACAAAAGACGGTTTATTTTTGTCTAAGCACACCAGCAAAACAACGCTTATTTAAAACCCCTGGATGTAAATTGCGCAAAGAATTGAGCGCACAAACTAGTAGGTGTTACAATTGCGTGTTTTCTACGCCACACAACAAGAGATTACAGTTGTAATTTGCCGTTTGCTTGTGAATTAGGTACAAAAAATTACTATATATATTTGGCGTTGAAAAAGACGTTTATTTTTGTCAGCACACCAGAAAACAACGTTAATTAACCCATGGAATGTATATTGCGGCCAAGAGAAATTGATCCGCACAAACTAGTAGCGTGTTTACAATTGCGTGTTTTCTACGTCTACACAAACAAGGAGATACAGTTGTAATTGCCTTGGCTTAGTGAATTTGGCTTCCAAAAAAAAATATATATTTGGCGTTGAAAAAGACGGTTTATTTTTGTCAAGCACACATACAAACAACGCTTAATTAAACCCCTGGATGTAAATTGCGCCACAGAATAGAGACGCACAAAAATAGTTGCGTGTTACAATTGCGTGTTTTCTTTACGCCAACACAACATGAGATACAGTTGTAATTTGCCTTTGCTTGTGAAATTAGGCTACTCACAAATAAATATTTATATATTTGGCGTTGAAAAAGAAGGTTTATTTTTGATCGACACCAGCAAAACAACGCCTTAATTAACCCTGGATGTAAAATTGCCGCCTAAAGAATTGAGCCGCACAAACTAGTAGCGTGTTTACAATTGCGTGTTTTCTACGCCACACAACATAGAGTACAGTTGACCCCCCCCCCCCCCCCCCCCCTCTAATTTGCCTTTGATTGTGAATTAGGCTACCAAAAAATAATTATATATATTTGGCGTTGAAAAAGACGGTTTATTTTTGTCAGCACACCAGCAAATCAAAGCTTAATTACCCCTGGATGTAAATTGCGCCAAAGAATTGTACACCGCACAAACTAGTAGCGTGTTACAACTTGAGTGATTTTCTACGCCACACAACAAGAGATACAGTTGTAATTGCCTTTTGCTTGTGAATTAGGCTACAAAAAATATATATATATTTTGGCGTTGAATAAGACGGTTTATTTTTGTCAGCACACCAGCAAAAACATCGCTTATTTAAAACCCAATGGATGTAAATTGCGCCAAAGAATTTAGCCGCACAAACTTGTTGGGTGTTAAAATTGCGTGTTTTCTACTCCACACACCAAGTGTTACAGTTGTAATTTGCCTTTGATTGTGAATTGGTACCAAAAAAAAAATTTATATATTGGCGTTGAAAAAGAGGTTTATTTTTGTCAGCACACAGCAACACTAACGCTTAATTAAACTGGATGTAATTAGCCAAAGAATTGAGCCGCACAAACTAGTAGAGTGAATACAATTGCGTGTTTTCTACGCCACACACAGAGATACAGTTGTAATTTGTTTGCTTGTGAATTAGGCTACAAAAAAAAATTATATATATCTTGGCGTGAAAAGACGGTTTATTTTTGTCAGCACACCAGCAAAAAAACGCTTAATTAACCCCCTGGATGGTAAATTTTCGCAAAAGAATTGAGCCGCACAAACTAGTAGCGTGTTACAATTGCGTGTTTTCTACGCCACACAACAAGAAGATTACAGTGAATTTGCCTTTGGCATGTGAATTAGGACTACCAAAAAAGAATATATATATTTGGCGTTGAAAAAGACGGTTGTATTTTGTCAGCAACCCAGCAAAACAACGCTTAATTAACCCCTGGTTGTAAATTGCGCCAATGAATTGAGCCGCACAAACTAGTAGCTTTGGTAGCGTGTTACAATTGCGTGTTTCTACGCACACAACAAGAGATACAGTTGTAATTAGCTTTGCTTGCGAATATGGCTACCACAAAAAAATAATATATATATTTGGCGTTGAAAAAAGACGGTTTATTTTTGTCAGCACACCAGCAAAACAACGCTTATTAACCCCTGGATGTAAATTGCGCCAAAGAATTGAGCCGCACAAACTAGTAGCGTGTTACAATTGCGTGTTTTCTACGCCACACAACAAGAGATACAGTTGTAATTTGCCTTTGCTTGTGAATTAGCTACCAAATAGAAAAATATATAATTGGCGTTGAAAAAAGGACGGTTTTATTATTGTCAGCACACCAGCAAAAACAACGCTTAATTAACCCCTGGATGTAAATTGCGCCCAAGAATTGAGCCGCACATATAGTAGGCGTGTTACAATTGCGTGTTTTCTACAGCCACACAACAAGTGAACAGTTGTAATTTGCCTTTGCTGTGAAATTTAGGCTACCAAAAAAATAAATATATATATTTGGGTTGGAAAAAGACGGTTTATTTTTGTCAGCACACCAGCAAAACAACGCTTAATTAACCACTGGATGTAAATTGCGCCAAACGAATTGAGCGCACAAAAACTAGTAGAGTGTTACAATTGCGTGTTTTCTTCGCCACACAACAAGTGATACAGTTGTAATTTGCCTTTGCTTGTGAATTAGGCTACCAAAAAAAAATATATATATTTGGCGTTGAAAAAGACGGTTAACCAATCAGCACACCAGCAAAACAACGCTTATTAACCCCTGGATGTAAAGTGCGCAAAGAATTGAGCTCGCACAAACTAGTAGCGTGTTAACTATTGCGCTGTTTTCTACGCCTACACAAACAAGGATGATACAGTGTAATTTGCCTTTGCTTGGACATTAGGCTACCAAAAAAAATTATATATATTTGGCGTTGAGTTGGACGGTTTATTTTTGTCAGCACACACAAAACAACGGCTGTAATTAACCCCTGGATGGTAACATTGCGCCAATAGAATTCAGCAGCCAAAATGAACGTGGTATTTGTATTTGTAATAACGCTGTTTCTTTAAATGAATACAACAGGAACTGGCTTAGATCCCACTTGGATATTGAATGTATTATGAAGGTGCAGTGTGTCGCAACACTGGATTTCAGATCAGTACCCCAAAAAAATTTTTTTTACCAGGAAATAAATAATAGCACATTCAGTGAAACAGGTCTCTGAGACAAGCTGAGGACACCCCACAGAAATAGCTGTATAAAAATCAGTTCTTTCCAGAAAGCGCTATCACCCGCAGCAGCACCTTCCCTATCAGTTCAGTTGAGAGGAGTGTGAGATCCCAGCGGCGCGCTCGGTCTTATATGTGCGGTGACGTCCAGCAAGTAATCCCGCCGGTCTCTGATTTGGCTTCATCTCTGCACAGGTCATGCAGGCTATGCCTTCTTACTCCCAGAGTGCGTTGCCCACATCGTGCGCCATGTGCTCGAGCATTTTATCAAATCAAATAGCACACTTTCGTTCACACGAAGTACTCCCAAAGTTCGACTTCGGTCCGAACCGAAGTTTTCCTGAAATTCTAAACGAATTCCACTTCGTTAGAATCAATTCGCACATCTCTAATTATAAGTCCTTATTGTCAGAGATAGAAATAAAATGGTAACTTATGTCCCGCAGGGATCACCAAACTGTGAGTGTCCTACAGACAATGCACCCTGGGAAAAGATATGCAAATTAGCTTTCTACCAGATAGGAAAATACAGATAAAAAAACCTGTTTCTAGTTCCAACTTGGAGTTAGCTTTTCTAGAAGTCAATAGTAACCGCTTGAAAAAAATAGACATGGATTCTTAGCATTGCCAGAATCTTTTCCAAAAAGTTGTTTTAGGGTTCTTTAATGGGTTACACAATGACTACACAATTCGTGGTATTAGCTTTCTTCCCTCTGAAGGAGAGAGGTTGCATACCTTTTTCCATGAAGTATTGCCTGAAATACTCCCTAAACAAATTTGGTAGCCTTCATAAGGAGAAACAATACCCCCAAAAACTACCTAAAAAGCTTCTAACCTAAATAACCAGTACCCTGTTCTGTAATAATACTGTGATACCTCAAGTTACAATGGCCTCAGGATACAACATTAGCAACATACAATGGTCTTCCCAGGACATTGTATGTTGACTGTGGTTTCAAAACACAATGTCCTAGATGCTGTCTCTTATCATGCCAGTTATCATGAACATTTTATTTGTAAAACCTCTGTATTAGTGAGGTGGATGCAGTGACTGACGGTCTAGTAGCTCCTCTCTACAGTACAGTGTGTTAAAACATGTTCTGTACTGCTCTTTAACAATGTGTCAGGATGAGCGGCTTGTTTGGGCACCGGGTAAGGACGCCCCACTTTAATTTTTTCTGGTACATTGTGTATAGATTACATGACCCAAAGAAGACTTTCTTATCTGTATTAGTTATCTGCTTTGTTATTTTGTGCAATGCTCTATGAAATTTGTACTGGGAAACCTTGGGTCTTGGTTATCATATGAATGTTACTATGACATGAGCCAGCTACCCAAACATCATTACAGACTAAGCACACCTCTTAATGGCAATATTATTCTACAATGACATGACCCATTTTAGCAGGATAGTGCTCCGTGCCACACTGCAATAACTGCTTAGGAATGGGTTGAAAAACTTGACAAAGAGTTTGACGTATTGACTTGACTTCTAAATTTCTCAGAACTTAACAGATGAAGCATCTTCGAGATGTGTCTGTTCCACTGATGCCCCTAACTTTAATTTCTGGGATTTAGAGGTTCTACTGCTAATGCCTTGGTGCCAGATCTCCATTTTACATTATGTTGGGTGAAATTTTGGGGCTTCAGAACCAATTTCCAGTTTTCCATAGAGTTATGGTCTCAGCTGGAGATGGTTTCCCTCTTTTTGGAGCAAAGCTAATTTGCATTGTCAGACACAAAGTAGAGAATATGAATAGATTTTACTTTTTACCCTTTTAGCAGTATACTAGCTAAATAATAGGGAACTTTCTATGACTGTAGTATGTTTACCTAGTGAAATCAGATAATTTCTTATGATAGCTGACAGGTTGGACAAGTTAAAACAAATGATGTAGGTACACTGATCAGTCATAAGAGTAAAAGTACTGACAGGTCACGTCAATAACATTGATCACCATTTAACAATAATAGCTGTCAAGTGGAGACAGTAACAGGTCACAGCATTTCCAAAATACGCAGGATATGTTGAGTGTCTCTGGTTGGGTGTCTCTGATAAATGCCAGGAGCAAAGATGGCCTGTCTGGTCTGATACCCATAAAAAAGGCTTAAAAGTGAAACCTGGCAATGATAGAAAGGTATCAGAACACACAATTTATGGCACCTTGCTTCATAACCAAGGATTTGTCAAAATACCCATGCTGACCACAGTCGATTGTAGGAGGCTCCTACAATGGAAATGTGAGCAAAATAACTGGAGCATGGAGAAGGTAGCATGGTCTTATGGATCATCTTTTCTATCTACTTTATGTGGGTGGTCGGGTGAATGTGTATTGTTTACCTGGGAAGAAGATGGCAACATACTGCCTTCTGGGGAAAAATAGAGCTGGCAAAGGCAGTGCAATGCTCTATGAAATTTGGACTGGGAAACCTATGACATGAGCCAGCTACCCAAACATCATTACAGACTAAGCACACCTCTTCATGGCAATATTATTCCACAATGACATGACCTATTTTAGCAGGATAGTGCTCCGTGCCACATTGCAATAACTGCTTAGGAATGGGTTGAAAAACTTGACAAAGAGTTTGACGTATTGACTTGGCTTCTAAATTTCTCAGAACTTAACAGATGAAGCATCTTTGAGATGTGTCTGTTCCAATGATGGCATTAACTTTAATTTCCAGGATTTAGAGGTTCTACTGCTAGTGTCTTGGTGCCAGATATCAAAGGATATTTTCAGGAGTCCAGGTGAGTTAAAGGGATGCGCTCAACATGCTACTCTTCACACCCGGCTTCAGGCCCACACTTCCTGGTTAGGTTGGTGGCGGTTCTACAGCAGTGATTGGCATATCAGCTCTGCTATTCCTAGCTGAGCCTGTTAGAGGGACATTAATAATGGAATGTTTTAAGCAGGAGACAGAGCTACCTAGCGCCTATGGGTTAAAGTTTGTCAGTAAGAAACATAAAAAAGCTACTGTGCAGCTAATAAAACACAGCTGGGGGTGATGTCACCATCTGACCATCCCAGCTGGGGCTGCTAGAGAGGGAGAGGTGGTTGATAACCTCTGGAAGCTTGTGTACACAAGCAGGAGATAAGAACAGCTGTAACTCTAAAACGAAGCAAAATCAGAACAGCAATGTATTTGGTGCTAGTCATTATTTGCCTTTGGCTACATGTTTAAAGCTTATCATTGTGGTGAGAATAGCCCTTTGCAGATTTTTTTTTTGCGGGGAGCGAAATCTACACTATATTAGACAAGTGGTTTTAATGTTTTAGCTAATCAGCATATGCTGTCTCTTTATTTTAACATTAGAATAATTTATATTTCATTATAGCATAGTTAGAAAAATAGATCCTTATTAAATTGCTTATATAATATATTCCTTTTTTGCATTCACCTTAAGTATAGTTTATAAGCAAATTAAAAGGACAAACTTCAGAATTGCAGAGTGCAATACCGGTGCCCATTTCTGGCATAAGCCGAAGTAAATAGCCCCCCTAGTAGTCATCTTTGCCACTGGCATAAGATAATTAGGAGTAAATGAGCTGAACACTAAATGAACTGAACATTGAAGACTCACAGCTGTTCGGAGATGCATAAGTGGATCATAAAGATGCAGAGGACATGTGGCCTCCCAAAGTCCCAGGACACCTTTTTAGACTCGGATGTGTACTGAGTATTAATCAATTTCCCAACTTCATAGCTACTTTGTTACTTATTTTTTTTTTTTGTTAATTTGCTTGTCTATCTATCTATCTATCTATCTATCTATCTATCTATCTATCTATCTATCTATCTATCCCTACGGTCAGTACTGTCTAAGATTTCAGTCACTTCTAGCAGGCAACTTTATCAACCCTTAGCTTCTATTCATTTAATACCTTCAGCCACTTGTTTATCTATCTATCTGTCTGTCTGTCTGTCTGTCTGTCTATCAAGTGACTGAAGGTATTAAATGAATAGTAGCTGATTAAGTTGCCTGCTAGAAGTGACTGAAATCTTAGACATTACTGACCTTTGGTACATGCATAACATTGAAAATATATCATCCCTAAAGTATAAGGATCATTGGGCTACAATATCCAACAAGGACGAAAATCTGAAGGGATGCTTTCCTGTTGGTTATCACAGCATGCAGAGACCAGTGTGCCATATGGACTAGCTAACAACTGTCTATCAATTAGGCAAGCATTAAACTGCCACTAGCTTGGCCTTCTGCCCCAGAATAATGTATAGCAGCATCTAAGACTGCCAGGGGAACAAGGTTGTCTGCTTGGCTGGAGCCGAATGGTAATTTGGCATCTTTTAATATACCGATTTATAATGAATTGATTGCAAACAAGTGATTAACTAAGATAATAATACCACAGATCTTGAGCTGTGCTTATGAAATACACATCTGATTATTATACATAGTTGGGTCATACGATTTGATTTAGTACTATTGATCACTCACATATTCCAACCATAGATGAACTATATGAATTTGTAAGAATATGTACAGGTGATAAATCACTTCCAACATACTGTGTTTATGCTGCCTCAATTACCCGTA
>JAODAL010030624.1:0-49638 GCA_025379985.1 Phyllomedusa bahiana
AACTAAAAGGTGGCTAGATGGCCAAGCATGTCTCTAAACCTAAACCCAGAGCATATCTGGGGCATCCTCCACCAGAAGGTGGAGGAGTGCAAGGTCATGCCGTCATGGAGGAGTGGAAAAGGATCCCAGTGGGAACTTGTGAAGCTCTATAGAACTCCATGTCTAAGAGAGTTAAGGCAGTGCTGGAAACTAATGGTGGCCACACAAAATAATTACACTTTGGTCACAACAATTTGTCCATTTTCACTTAGAGGTGTACTCACTTTTGTTGCTACACTGTATCTGAGATTCATATCTTCAGTGTTGTCCCATAAAAAGATAATACAATATTTACAAATATGTGAGGGGTGTACTCACTTTTGTGAGATACTGTAACTGAAAGAATGATGAATGGACAAATCTACCAAGACAATCTTGATAAAAATTGGCTGCCATCTAACAGGATGATGAAGATGAAACAAGGGTGGATATTTCAGCAAGACAATGATCCCAAATACACAGCCGAGGAAACTCTCAATTGGTTTAAAAAAAAAAATAAAGCTGCTGCAATGACCCAGCCAGTGACCTAAACTAAATCCAATAGAAAAGCTATGGAAGGAACTAGAGTTCATAGGAGGAGCCCACGTACCTTTAGGATTTGAAGAGTGTTTGTTTGAAAGAATGGGCTGTCAACATCAACAAAGGCTTTTGTACAAAATATTAAATACATTTCAGTAAGCGTGTTCAATACTTTTACCCTGTGACATTTCTCATTATTACACATAACTTAATTTATGGACATCTATGATTTGATATCTTTGCTTGAGTGGATTAAATGAGTTGTTACCAACAACTGGTGAGAATTTCATGCAATTAATACCTTTATAAATATATTTACTTAAATTGGTGACGTGTTTAATACTTATTTCACCCGCTGTATATGTTATTCTCTATGGTAAGTAGAGCGCACAGACCATACGGAAGGCTTCATGCATGGCCATAACCCCGAGAAGGGCCACTGAAACAACTTATCTTGCTGTTCGCTCTAAAGCTTTAAGGGCTTGGTCCACTCACATTGCATCACTGGCTTGAGTTTGATTTACCGTTCGACACCTGCACAATAAACATATATACAGTTACACTCCTAGATACCTATTAAACATAGGTGGGGATAACTGAGACATGGCTGGACGAGAGCTACGACTGGGCGGTTAACTTGCAGGGTGAACAGTCTAATTTTAGAAAGGATGTAAAGACCGGAAAGGGGGAGGGTCTGTTCTATGTAAAATACTGTCTGAGCCAACACTGCGGGAAGAAACAGGTACAGGTAATGATCATGTGGAATAATTATGGAGAAATTACATTTGGGGTACAATTACAATATAATACTTATAGGGGTTGCTATAGGCCCCCAAATGATAACAGAACCCATGGAAGATGTACTCCTCAGGCAAATAGATGAGCGGCTAATCAGAATGGAGGTTATTATTATGGGCGACTTTAATATCCAGAATCAATTGGGAATCTGAAGCTTGTAGCTTCATAAAGGAAAACGGTTTTTGTCTATAACTAATGATAATTTAACTTTGCCAAATGGTGCAGGAACCGACTAGAGGAAGGCCTTCTAGACCTAATATGAAACTAATAGAACCTGACAGAGTAACAAAGGTTCAGGTGGAGGGGGCACCTAGGAATAGTGACCATATATAATAAATTTTAGTTTATCATTCAATAGAGTTTTTTTGTCAAGGGAGCCACAAAAAACACTGAAATTTTAGGTAAGGTAATTTTAATTCTGCTTAGGGAGGCCCTAAACCGTATTGACTGGGACAAATGTGTTTAAATATGGCTGAACTAATAATAACTGGGATGTTTTTAAAAACATCCTAGGCTACCACTGTGAGAATGGTAATAAAAAAATTAGAAACTGGAAAAACCCAATGTGGATCAACATAGATGTAAAGGAGGCAATAAAAAACAAAAAGAAAGCGTTTCACTACTAAACAGGGGCAGTGAGAGGCACTAAGAAAGCATATAGGGAAAAAAAATAAAGTGTGTAAAATAAAGATAAAGGAAGCAAAGCTGGAGACGGAAAGACATATTGCTGTAGAAAGTAAAAACTAACCCCAAAATATTTTTAACCTATATAATAGTAACAGTTAAAACAGAAAATGTTGCCCCTTTGAAAATACTGAGGGAGAGACAGTAGAGGGCGATGAGAAAAAGGCAAGTATTAAACACTTTTTCTCCACGTATTTACGAGGAGGATGAAGCTTCCTGTTGAACAGGAGAGATTTGGTAAACTCCAACTTAAAAGTTTCTCGTCTAACAGGAAGAAGTGCAGCCCGTTTAGGAGCTTAAGTAGACAAATCCCAGTGTCAGATGGCATACACCCACGTTTCCTAAGAGAGTTAAGTGATGTCATAGATAGGCCCCTATTCTTATATTCAATGGACTTGTCTAATAACGGGTATGTCCCATAGGATTGGCCAAGCAAATGTGGTGCCAATATTCAAAAAGGGGTAAACCGTGATCCAGAAAATATAGGCCAGTAAGCTTAACTCTGTGTAGGTTAAAATGTTTGAAGGTTTTCTCAGAGATGCGTTTCCTGGAGTATCTCACTTGAAATAAAAGTATAACGCCGTTCCAGCACGGGTTCATGAAGGATCGGTCCTCTCAGACTACTCTCCTCAGCTTCTATGAGGAAGTCAGTGCTAGACTGGATCGTGGTGAGGCACTGGATGTCATATATCTAGAGTTTTTCCTAAAGATTGATATGGTGCCACATATAAGGTGGTAAATAAAATGAGAATGCTAACGGATGGGGCGAAAAATGTGTGCAAGGTGGGTAAGTAACCTGGCTCATGATAGAAAACAATAGGTAGTAATTAACGGTTCCATACTTCAGACTGGACTCGCTGTACTAGTGGGTACTCAAGGGTCTGTATGGGGCCCTATCCTCTTTAACATTTTCATTAATGATCTTACACAGGGAATACACAGTAGAATATCGATCTTTGCAGATGATACTAAGCTCTGTAAAGTAATCAACACAATAGAGGATAAATATGTATTACAAAGGGATTGGATAAGTTGAGGCTGGCTAGGGAAATGGCAGATGAGGTTTAACTCACTGTAAATGAAGGTTAGCACATGGGGAGAGAAAATCCATTACCATGCTTTACTATGTTAATTGGAAAAACACTGGGTAAAAGTGACATGGAGAAGGACATGGGATCGCTGTGGACAGTAAAATTACTTGTAGCAGCCAGTGGTCACGCGGCAGCAGCAAAAGCATAATAGGATTCAGGGGGTGCATTAAAGGGGGCATTGATGCCACATGATGTTGAACATTATTCACCCATTATACAAAGTCACTGTTGCCACACATGTATATTGTGTACAGTTTTGGGCACAGTGCACGGATAGACATTGTAGAGCTTGGACACAGGTACAAAGGGGCAACAAAAATAATAAAGAGGGTGGACTACTAGTACACAGAAAGATTGCAGATTAGGGTTATTTAGTTTAGAGAAAAGGAGCTTCGGGGGGACATAATAAATATGTTTAAATACAATCAAAGGTCAAATAAGAGAATCTTCCCAGTGTTTTAATTTTATACACTAGGGCTGTATCTAGAACAAGGGGGCATCCTTTATGTCTTGAAGGAACGAAAGTTTCTACATAAAACATAGAAAGGGGTTCTTTACTGTAAGCGCAGTGAGACTATGATTTCTCTGCCAGAGGGATGGTCATGGTGAATTCAAATAACCGTGTTCAAAAAGGGTTTGGATGCATTTTCTGGAGCGTAATAAATATAAAAGTTATATGACTAGGATTCAGGATGAGGGGGCTCAATTGATCCAGGGATTTTTCTATGCCCAGTATGGAGTCAGGAATAGGAATTGTTTTCCCTTAAAATGAGGGACAATTGGCTTTCTACCTATTGGGGGTTTTTGCCTTCCTCTGGATCAACACCTTAGCACAACAGGCTGAACTAGATGGACGACTTGTCTTTTTTTTAGCCTTACAAACTATGAAACTATGAAACACACATCAATATTCTTCGTGCAAGGTACAACGAACAGCTAAATACATAAATAGATCAATAGATAAAACTGAGCCTACATGCTACTTAAATTGGTGATTTCTATAATTGGTAATATGTTAATAGATATGGTGCATTTGATTTTTAGTTATGAACACAACTGCACTCTGTTAACAGATTAATAATAAGGTAAATGCAATGTAAATAAATGAACCTTGCAAACATAGATGGATGTTCACAGTAGGTTTTAATAGCACAATTTAGAAAAATACAAGTTCTGAAAACATTGGCAATCCTGTGAATCATATAAGCTGAAGTTTGCACTAAAGAATAGCTCTTAGTCATTCTCTGTAATTCTTTATAAGGTTATAGAAAAGTATCTTTGTTAACCCCTTCTTACAATATATTTCTAGTTTTTTTTACATGGGCATAACCAGAGGCGTAACTTCAAGCTCTTGGCCCCTAGTGCAAAAAGTGTAATTGGGCCCCTGAGTTACCATGCTCCATTTACAATACTGGTATCTTCTTAGGTGGCAGGAGAGCTTAAGGCCCCTCAGGCATGCAGGGCCGGTAGCGGGACTGCTACTCTTACCCCTGTAGCTACGCCCAGGGCATAACTTATTAGCATCGCAGCCATAGTGATTGCTATGGGACCCAAGGGTTGAGAGGGCCTCATTCAGGTAGGGAACGAGTAGTTGGTGGTTTTCTGCTCTCCAGCACTACTATTTGGGTTTCCTGATATTTTGAGGTATTATTTAATTATTGCTACTTATGTTGCCGTTTCAGTTTATTGTTATTAAATGGTGGGGCGATATCTCATTTTGCTATGGGGCCCACGGAATTCTAGCTACACCTGTTTCTTGATGTTTTTGGTTCATCACTTGCAGACTTTATAATATCCACAACAGGTTTTTTAAGTGAGTTTAAATCAGGAGACCAAGAGGTCATTGGAAAACATTTTTGTGTTCCCACAAAAATATCTTTGGGATCTTCATTTTGCTAAAAGGTCCAACCATAAAAAGTTTAAAGGGGTTTTGCCACCATAGACAATGATGGCATATCGTTAGGATATGTCATCATTGTCTACTAGTTGCGGGTCCCAACTCTGAGCCCTCAAATCTCTCAGTGCAGACTGGAGAATCGGCCACGCTTGCGCACGACTTTCTATTCTGTTCTATGGGAGTTCCGAGCAGAGCCGAACGCAACGTTCAGCTGTACTCAGAAATTCCATAGAATAGAATTTTTGCCAGTGGCGGACATGTTCCGCACTCATGGTAAAACACATTAAAGACTTCTGTACAAGTTACTGTACCACCAGAAGCAAAATGCTCATCAATGCATCAATGATCCATCAGTATATATAATAGTGGGTATCAAATGCCGTCTCTCTTTTCCGCCAACAATGGTATACATAACCAAATAAACTTTTGATCCTATTTGACCATTTTACTCAAGACATTTTGAAAAATGTAGATGCTCCATTTAGTGGCTTAGTAGTAGGTATGCCTTTTGTTATGGAACGGCTTCTAAAATCTTCTGATGACAGAGATGGCATTTGATGGTAGGTTTTGAAATGTAAAAACTCATAGATTATGTTAGCTCTGCAGTTATGAAGGTGTGATCTTCAGCATGGTCTTTGTCCGTATATGCTCACTAATTTTCTGCCTGCCTAATATGCAACTACTTTTACAAATTTTACAGCTTTTTAGTTTTAGGATCTGTTCAAGTCTTCATCATCACGATATGGAAAACAGGATAATAGGACATATGAGGTTCCGTCATGGGTTCTGTCCTTTTCCCAACAAGAATAGTGTGGCGAAGTTAATCCCTTCCCAATATTTAATTTAAGTTTACATTATGGTCGCAAAGGGGTTATCGCAAATTGCCATATATTTATGACAAGGCGAACGTGCAGACTCAAAATCAGAGCCCACATGATCGCTGCAGGGAACGAGCTGTGCGCTACAGCAGGTATCTTGTGCTATTGGTCGGAACCAGAGACTACTCCAGTCACAGCGGATTAACCCCTTAGATGCTACGGTCAATTGCAACCAAACATCTAAGGGAAACACAGAGAGAGGGAGCTCCCTCTGTCTCCATTAGCACCCACTGCACGATCGCGTTGTGCTGATGGCTGCCATGACCACCCAGAGGCCTAACAAAGGCTTCCGGGTTGTCTGTGATGCCACCCCACCTGACTGTGCCCCCTGACTGATGTACAATACTACAACGGTCATGTACTCAGTATTGTGCGTTTTAAGGTAGTTGAGTTGAGTCCCCTTGTGGGGACAAGTATAAAAGTATAAAAACATGACACTGTTCCCATTTCAAAAAGATGTCACATTTTTTAACCTGCACGATGAACGTTGCAAAAAAAAAAATGGCAGAATTACTAAAATATAAATAACAATATAAATTTGGTATCACTGCGATTATATCATCCCACAGAGTAAAATTAACATGTCATTTATACTGTCCATGAAGGCTGTAAAAAATAAAAAAAAAAACACTACCAAATGCTAGAAAAGATCCTGGGGGTTTTATTAAATTCAAATGGGGTGACTTCTAAAGGGTTTCTTTGTTTGTACTTGGGGCTAGCAAGAACATGCCCCATCGCCCAAACAGCAGTTTACACCCACAGATAGAGTGTCGCCCTACTTTGAAGAAATTGCGTAACAAGTTTTGGAGTACTTTTTGTCCAGGATTCCTTGTAAAAATGAAATATTTTTTGCTTAAACTACATATTATTGGAAAAAAATTTGTTTCCATTTTCACAACCTCCTGCTAAAAAAATATGTTAAACATCTATAGGAGTCAATATACTCACTACATCCCTGGATATATTCCTAAAGGGGTGTATTTTCCCAAATAAGTTTTTTAGGGGTGTTTATTAATATCCTAATGGAAATGAAACCCCAAAATACAGTAGGTGCCTCTCCTATTCTGAGGCTCCTGGTTGAGTCACATAGCGCACAGTCACATATGAATATTCTAAAAAACGACAGAATTGGGGGAATCAATTTTGTGTTTCCCTGTTAAATATTACCATATTTGCAGGCCACACTTTGGGTGTTGTGCAGCGCAAATCCATCCATATGAACATACCCTGAGGGGTGCAGTTTGTTAGATGGAGTCATTTACTGGGGTGTCTAACATACAGGCCCTTTAAACATAAAGAAACCAAATCACTGTAAATCTTGAAATTAATTATATGTCATACTTTACCTACTAAACTTGACTAATCATACACTGATCCACCTGAAATCAGTTATATTACACACTGTACCCCCTGAAACTAACTGGGCCCTAACTCTCCAGACTTTAACCCAGTTGGGCGTCTGTGGGACCACCTCGATCGCTGTATTTGCTCTATGGATCCTCTCTATAGCACCCTCCAACAGTTTTCGGAGGCAGTCAGTATGGCGCCAGATACCTGTGACAACCCAACAGGACCTTATGGAGTCACTCCCAGCCTGTCTAGCTACTGTGTGTGCTGCACACAGTGAATACTCTGCATAAGAACTGGTGGTCATAATGATATGAATCAACTGCTGATGGTGTAGGTAGTTATACAATTTTTTACTCCTCAAACTCTAGTTCTTCTCATGCCAAGCTGTGACAGTTGGCAGGGAGTCCATGTTTCTGTATTAGGGTATGTTCACATGGCTTAACTGCAGGGCGTACAGTACGCCCCACAATTACGGCGGGTCTTTGGGAGTCGTGCTGATCGGCGCGTAGGTCCACGACGCTGGGGGGGGGCAGCAGCCTGCCGGCCCCATAGACAAGCATTACTCGCGGTGCTTTTGCATGTCAATTATCTCCCCGCGCATACAATACAATCGTATTGCACGAGTGGGGAGAGGAGGCGTAATCCATAGTTCTCTATGAGAACTGTGGATAACCGTAATGATTGGAGCGCATTTCGCCATATTAGAGCACAGTACGCTCCAAATACGTGGCGAAATGCGCCCCAAAATAAGCCGTGTGAACATAACCTTAGTACATGTGTATTTATGAATATAATATTATCATAAATACATTGCAAAGTCATTAAGAACAAGCACCGTTTTTTGCATTTTCATAGAAGTCAGACTAAAACAAATGTAATTCTGACATACAAATGTTTAAAGGTTAAAGGGATTGTCCATTAGTTTTTGTTTTTCTTGTGCCTGCTGTCAGAAGATCTTAAAAAACTAAAAAAACAACCTGTGATGACCGCTCCATTCCAGCAACGCCTCTGCTCCCAGTGCTCCCCGCTGTCAATCATGTCCCCAGTGGTCAGCTATTATTCCTACAAGAAGAGAATGCTGATGCCAGTAATTGGCTGCAGCCTCACGCAACATCATCAGTAGAGAGCACCAGGATCAGCACTGGCACTGGAAGAAAGAGGGCTTGCAGGTAAGTTAAGTTTTTTTTTCTTTTTTAGGTCCCCCAACTAGCAGACACTTTTTAAAACTAATCAGCAACCTCTATTCACTTATAACAAAAACAAAATTAGTCTTAAAGATTTTTTTAAGAAATGGGTCAGAACATATTTTGAACCTGAAAAGGACATGATGATAAAAAGAAAACCCCTTTGACTGGAAAACTCAAATCTCCGAGCGCAAAAATATCATATCCCACTGAAGAAGAAACATATTTAAAGTGGAAAATCATTAAAGCAAACCTACTCAGCAGAATGTCTGAGTA
Source organism: Phyllomedusa bahiana (assembly GCA_025379985.1). NCBI lineage: Eukaryota > Metazoa > Chordata > Amphibia > Anura > Hylidae > Phyllomedusa > Phyllomedusa bahiana. The sequence continues at coordinate 8,717 of JAODAL010030624.1, forward strand.
AAAAGAACATTCTTAAACACAAAGTGAAAGTCCTACTTACTCCCACCCAAATACAGTGATTATTTTTAACACATACAGGGAAATGTCAAACACTGTATGGAATTTTTTTTTCCATTTCCCCCTTTATTTTCCCCTACGGCTTTTAGTTTAAAATCTCAAAAACAAGTCCCCTTTGAAAAAATTCCATTCTATTACCTTTTTTTAAATCCTCCGTATAGTCATTTCCCCGGTGCATACCCAAACCCGGATTTCCTGAAACTGGTCCAAACTCCCCCGTTTTATCACCAAAAGCCTTAAAGCCCCCGTTAATTAAAACCAAAAAAAAAATGACTAAATAATCAAGATAACAACCCCCTTTTAAGGGGCCCTTTTGGATCTTCTGCTATTTTCCAAAAATTTTTTAAATTTATAAAAATTTTACACAGAGCTTAGCTTCTTTCTCTTTATCACATCAGATAGGGTAGCATAAGCCATCTGAAAGTTTGCTTCAATTTGCACACATTAATATAGAATTTAAATTTCTGTAGAGCATGACAACAATGTCACATATCGAGTTTAAGTAGCTGCTTTCTCTTTATACAGTATATAAGAAGAAATGTGTATTTAATATAAATTCTCCATATTTAGGGCTCTATGGGATTATGTCCATGTTGATTATATACTTTATTTCGTTTCAGCGTATACCGCCTTTAGATCAAAAAATGATTAAATGGAAAGGGGTTAGATTTTTGGTACCCTCATCCTCTTGTACTAAATCGGGAAAGGGAAACCTTTAGCTTTTGTGCCTTCAGCTACTAATGAAAGGAATAAAAATACATTTTACACTTTTACTCCCAGCAGATTCCATCATTCCCTGGTGTCTCAGGTGTTATACCATGTTAAAATTCCGGGCTAACCTATACCCCAACAAACGCCACTGCTCCACAGGAAGGAAGAGATACTAAAATTATCACTGGAGGAAGAGAGCATTTAACCCTTTACTATACAGAAAACAAGAAGTAAATATCAATAGGTCACAAGTAGTGTTGAGCGATTATTATCGACAAAGTTGAAATCGGCACAGTTTTTATGTTTTCAAATTTTTTTGATCATGGGGAAAATTTTGGTTAAAAACTGTGCTCAATAATTTAAAATCGCGCCATTTTTCGGGGCTTCCGCATTTTTGGGGCCCCAAAACACTTTCGAAAAAGCAGGGTGAGAGTGTTTTTCGACTCATGACTGGGATGTTATGGTTGCGAGGGTGGGGAAAAACACATGACCTCGTTTTACATAGAAAAGCGTTTCCTTTCAAACCCAGTGTCTCTCACGCTCGAGCAGAAGGACGTGCGCTCTGCTTGTGTCCAAACACTCACGAAATTATTTTATTTTCTTCACAGAAAAGCTCTACTGTTACTGTGATCCTTAAATTTTATTTAGATTAGGATTTGAAGATTTTTTAGTTACTAAGTTTTTTTTAAAAGGGACATCTACCGCTGAAAGTCACGGGGGGACGCGGGGGGGGGGGCCCCCGCGGGCGAACACAGACAACTCTATAAAGAAACTGGATAAAGTTCCCCAAGACTTATGTAACATTGCACGCAATAGCTTATTATTAAATTTTCATTGGAAATATTTCCGGATATTGGCAGCTAACTTATTAGGATCACACTTTTCTATAACTGCAGGGCCTTTGAGGTGCAAAACCCCCTTTATTTTTCCGAACTTTCAAAATTTTTTTCAATTTGCCCATTCCCCCTTTGTTCATTACCACCCCCTTTCTTTTAAAAAGAATCCGCAATTTTTAGTCACACAGGTTTTTAAAAAGGGGCCAAAAAACCTTTTATTACCGAATTAATTCGATACTGTTTTTTTTATTTTGCCCCTCCAGTTTGTTCATTTTAGGGAAACCCTTGCACTTAAATGTGAATACAGCAATTTTTGTCCCCACAGGTGAATTGAAAGGTGCCAAAAATACCTTTTATTATCCGAAACATTACAAACTGTTTTTTTACTTTGGCCACACAGCTTTGTTCATTTAGGACCTTCACTTAAAAATAAACTGCAATTTTGTATCACCACAGGTGAATTGAAAGGGCCAAAAATTCCTTTATTATCCCGAATAAATTTTTAAACGTGTTTTTTGACTTTGGCCACTACAGCTTTGTTCATGACCCCCTTGCACTTAAATGAAAAACAGCAATTTTGAGTCACCACAGGGAATTGAAAGGTGCCAAAATACCTTTTATATCCGAATACATTACAGATACGTGTTTTTAAATTTTTGGGGCACTACAGCTTTTTTCATTGACCACCTTGCACTTAAATGTAAATACAGCAAATTTTTTAGTCACCACAGGGAATTGAAAGTGCCAAAAATACCTTTTTATTTCCAATAATTTCGATACTTTTTTTTTCACTTTGGCGCAGGCCACTTTTGATAGACTACTTTGCAGTTAAATTTGAAAAACAGCAATTTTGTAGCCCCCACAGGGGAAATTTATAGGTCCAAAAATACCTTTTTATTATCCAATACATTTCAGATACGTGTTTTTTTTTACTTTGGGGAGGCCACTTTGTTGATAGATCACTTTTTCATTAAATTTGAATACAGCAATTTTGTAGTCCCACAGGTGAATTGATAGGGCCAAAAATACCTTGTTTATCTAATACATTCAATACGTTTTTTTTTTCCTTTGGGGCGGGCCCCTTTTTTTTTATAAAATCTACTTTGCAGTTTAAAATTTGAATACAGCAATTTTGTAGTCACAAGTTAATTTGATAGGGCCAAAATACCTTTTATTATCCGAATACCTTTTGAATTTTTTTTTCCTTTGGCGCAGGGCCCCTTTGTTGATAATCTACTTTGCAGTTATTTTGAATCCAGCAATTTTGTTTTGATTTGAGGGGTTTAAAACTGGATTTGCCGTCTTTTTTAAAAAAGACTTTCCAAAAATTTCCCCTACCTTCCAAATTTTTATATTTTTGAAAATGGAGCAAAACAGGGGGTTAAGCGACAAAAGGGGGGGAAAGGGCAGGAGGTAGAGGTACAAAAGAAGGTGCCCTTTCCCTGCTGGCGACAAAACCATGCCAGCGTCGTCATTGCAGGACCCTCAGGGCCGCATCGCTGGGGAAGGGGCCCTTGAACTCAGTAACAACACGCGCCCCAAACGTTTTTTCGTGGGTTTAAAGCAACCTGAAACATCATCTTTTTAAAATAGCTACAAACCCTGATTGAAAACCCATTTTTAAAACAATTAAAAAAAGAAAACAAAACATGGGGGGATCGATCCTATTTTAAAAATGTGTTTTTTTTAGAAAATTTAAAAAACTTTAAAAAAATTGCATTACAAAATAGCTGGTAAAAAAAAATTTCCCCTGAAATTGGGACAAGGGAGGGACGGAAAAAATTGACCAATGTAGGGTTTTCAGAAAGGGCAAGGATATGGAGCACGGACAAAACAAAGTACAAAGACAATTTTCCTCCCCCACGTTGAGTAAAATAGAAAAAGAAAACCAAGAAAAAAGGGGACCTGGGTAAAAAGGAGCGTTAACCCCCCATTTTTTCCCAATGAAGCTCAATTGGTCCCCCCACTCAAAGGAGGGCAAGCGCTTTCCCAGGACAAGGGACCGTATATGTCCCAGTGAAACAAAAAAAGGTGGGTTTAAAGACTCCTATTTTTCCGGGACTTTTAATTTTGTTATCAGACAGGTTTAATTGGGCCCTTCCCGCGGTACAGGGCAGATATATTTTAAAGTCCAATTTTTTAACTAAAATGGTTTGGGTTTAAAGACTCCTTTTCCCGCACTTTTTTTTTTGGGGGGCAACAGGTTTAAAAGGTGATACCCGCTTCAGGAAAAAGGTATATCAAAAAGTCCCAAATTCAACAAAAAAAGGTGGGTTTAAAAACTCCTTTTTCCCGCACCCTTTTTTAAACTGTTGGGGCAGACCGGGTTTTTTAAGGTTTATTCTCGGGACAAGGGCCAAAATATAGTCAATGTCCAGTTCCAAATTAAAAGGGGGGTTGAAAGACTCCTTTTTCCCACTTTTTAAATTTGGGGGTCATGCAAAGGTTTTGGGGGGCCTGCTTTTCCCAGGGGCAGGTTTTATTCCAATGTCCGTGAAAATAAAAAGGTGGGGGAAAGAAATCCTATTTTTGGCCTTTTTTAAAAGTGGGGGTCCCTGCAGGTTTTGGGGGTCAAAGCGTGGCCCAGGGCAAGGGATATTCAATGTCCAGAAACTAAAATGATGGGTTAAAATTTATACTGCCTTCTGGCCTTTTTTTAAATTTTTTGGTCCCTGCGGTTTTTAAAAGGCCTCATGCTGTGGTACAAGACGGGATAGTGAATTTGGGCAGTGATTTTTTTTTTGTGGCTTTTATAACCTAAGTTTGTTTCCCCCTAAGATTAGCACTTTCCATTTGACTGTTGGGGATTTTAAATTTCCCAGCTTCTCCAGCCCTGTTTGGGTGTAAAATGAAGGTGTTTTTTTTGCTCCCCCCATAATTTTTAATGGCCCAAACGATCATAATCTACTATCGACAAACTTGTCGATGTTTGGCCGCCCATCGACCACCCACCGAGCCCGAGGGGCCAAACAAATCGCTAAACCCACTAGCCCAACAATTTCTTTAAACCCAAAATTTTTCACACTGTAAATGTAAATAAAAATAACTATAAAAATGTTAACATTTGACATTTTGGGCTTCTTTTTGTTTTAAGTTTTTATATCAATTTCAAGTTATTGTATGTTTTGTTCTTCATTCAAATAGATGTCTACTTTTAATACTTGCTAAAAAAATTTCGTTTATTTTTTGTTTTAACCCCAGATGGCGTTTAGTTTAAAACCCAATTCCTTTTAAAAGGAAACCTGTCTGGGGGTTTTTTGTTTCCCCTTCTAATAGCAGGTTTGGGGAAAAGGGGGAGAGAAGCTGAGCTCTGTGATCTAAAAAATGTGACAGAGGGAGAGAAGCTGTGCTCTGTGATATAAAAGGGTTTTAAAAAGAAGAGGAAAAAGACTGAGCCCCTGAAATATATGGGGTTTATATGATAGAGGAGAAAACCTGAGCTCTGTAAAATATGGGTTTAATATGATAGAGGGAGAAAAGGGCTGTGCTCTGTGATATTAGGGTTTTATATGATGGAAGAGAAAAACGAGCTCTGGGTTTATATAGGGGTTATTTGATAGAGGAGAGAAGCTGACCCTCTGTGATGTAAAAAGGGGTTATATGATAAGGGAGAGAAGCTGAGCTCGGGGGAACCTACAGGTTTTTTATGGAGGAGAGGAGCTACTCTGTGATAAATGGGGTTTATCGATGGGAGGGGAAGTTTAAACTCTGTGATAAAATAGGGTTTATAGGGTTTAGAGGAGGAAGCTGATTTTCTGTGATATTAGAGTTTATGATAGGGGGAGAGGAGCTGACTCTGTGATATATAGGGTTAAAAGATAGAGGAGAGAACCTGAGTTTTGGGACATATAGGTTATAAAATAGAGGATGGGAAAGTTTAGCTCGGGTGATATATGGGGGTTATATGATGAGGAGAGAAGCGCCCCGTGTTTCAACAGAGAAATTTATGATAGAGGAGAAAGCTGAGCTCTGTGATATATGGGGTTTAAATTTTGATAGGGGAGAGAACTGAGCTCTTTTGGATATATAGGGTTAAATGATAGAGGAAAAAAGCTGAGCTATGGAAATAAAAGGTTTTTATATGATAGGGGAGAGAAACTGATTTTTTGTAAATAAAATAGGGTTAATGATAGGGGAGAGAACTGAGTCTGTGTTATTAGTTTTATGATAGAGGAAAAACCTGAGCTTCTGGATATATGGGGTTAAAATGGAAAAATTGTGAGAAATATTTAAACCCTTTTCCCCTTTAAGTAGTTGTGCCCCCGGGCATATAGAAAGCACTAGTCCCGACTCCCTCAAATCTTGGAACGCGAAACCTCGAGTCCTCGATGTCAGAACTACAATTACATTTTAAACCTTTTGGGGGAAAAAGAAAATTTAAGGAGATAGAAAGGGCCCAAAGCGCTTTCGATAATAGTAGAAATTTCATTGTAAAATTTAAAAAAGGGATATAATCCCAAATAGAATTATCCTTTTTTTTAAAAAAAATAAATAAAATAAAAAACACTTTTATTTAAAATATAAAAAAAGTCAAAACTTTTGAATAAGGGCTTTTAAAAGAGGAGACAGATGCAACGCGTTTCGCCAATACACGTGTTCGACTTCATCAGGCAGTATGTGGCTGCTGGATGAAAGTCCATGCTTTATATAACACTGAGTTAAATAAAGTTTGAACAAAAACAGGAAGTTGCAAATAAAGTTTGAACAAAAACAGGAAGTTGCAAATAAAGTTTGAACAAAAACAGGAAGTTGCAAATAAAGTTTCAACAAAAACAGGAAGTTGCAAATAAAGTTTAAACAAAAACAAGTTGTTGAAATTTTTTTTCAACAACTGAGGTATGTGATATATAAGGTTATATAAAGGTGACCAGAACTTTTGGGAGTGAGAGAGGGACGTGCACCATGCCAAAATTTGCATAGACTACACTCTCTTTATACCAAGCCACACGCCTTTCACAATTGGTCATACCCACTTCACCCAACTACTGTGTGACGGCTCTGGAAGAAAGCTACTTAAAGAGTTTGGCATCACTGAGTTTTCATGGATGTTGGATAGCCTATTCAGCATCCAGGAGAGTTGAGAAATGCTGCCAAACTGTGCCTGAACCTAAACCATTACACAACAACCTATATCTCCACCATACAGTGACCATATAGTGGTAGATAGCAGTGTACACAGGCTCTGCAGACTGTATGTCACCCCCATATAGTGACCATATAGTGGTAGATACCAGTGTACACAGGCTCTGCAGACTGAATATTACCACCATATAGTGATCGTATAGTGGTAGATACCAGTGTACAACACAGGCTCTGCAGACTATATGTCACCCCTACACAGTGACAATATAGTGGTAGATACCAGTGTGCACAGGCTCTGTAGACACATAACTGATTACAGTGTGGTTACATTTAGGCCGTGTTCACACGGCTTATTCCCGACGGATTTGTGCGCCGTATTGAGCGCAAAAATCCGCCGTGAATAAGGGGCGGGACGGGGGCGGGGCCGGAGCGCCGCGGGGCGGGCCCCTCCCGGCCCCATAGACAATGCATTGTTTACGGCGCGTCCGCGCCGTAAAATATTGTGCATGTCAACTTTCTCCCCCCGCGGGCGGATTCGCCGAGCGGGGAGGAGCGACGGATTCCACTGTTCTCAATGAGAGCAGTGGATTACCGTAATTGCTGCCGCGGACTGGCGCCGTACTGAAGCGCAAATCCGGCGCGCAGTACGGCGCCAATACGCGGCAGAATAAGCCGTGTGAACGAGGCCTTAAGGACTCACAGGTGATGTCTTTTCTGTTCGGAGTTGTTCACTTTCCTTATTCTTCTCCATCCAGACCATCATGACGTCTTCTCCCTGCCACGACTCATTCCTGCAGAATTTACCACAGAAACATTTTAGAATCCTCATTTTTCCAACATCTATATACAGTTGAAATCAGAAGTTTACATATACTATATAAAAAGACTGACATGAAATCAGAATAAATAATTAAGAAAAGTCGGTCCCAAGAAAAAGGGCCAAATTAGCTGTATTCAAACAGAAACCCGATTTGGAGTGAAAGCCCATCCTTACATCTATGTGGGCCCATAGCCATGTCCATTTAATCACCAATTTTGGTGACATTTTTTACCAGTTTGTATCGTTTATGTAGTATACTGAAGTACACTGCATATAGATGTTGATCCGACATAACTTTCTCTGAAGAACCGTACCATACACGGGGAAACGGGTTGGTTTCTAATCTGGACCACTCAGTGACTACTGTTTCCGAGGATTAAATATCATAGTTAGTGCCAGGGTTTAGCCACCATAGGGTGGGCTTGTCCCTTTTGGGGCAATTGCTCTGGCAGTTAGACAGTGTGTAATAGGGACCGTTTGGGTACGCATATCCAATTTTTTCTACCATTATTTGTACAGTACTTATGGGATGGATTCTGTGATTTTCTCAACAAGAAGAACATACCTCCAGCCACCCATGGACTAATGGTTTTCCAGATCTATATTGGTCACATGAGTACACTGGTTATGTAAATATACTGTGTTACCACTGCCTGAATATCCTTTTTGACTAATATATAACATTATTGATATGTGATGGTGGATTTATCTATGGAAATGGTTTGGTGATTCAACATTGTCTAGAAATCATATTTGATATGTTTAAGGGTATGAAAACAGAACAACACCATCCCAACTGTGAAACAGGGGGGTGGCAGCATCATGTTGTGTGGTTGTTTTGCTGCAGCAGGGACTAGGGCACTTCACAAGAAAGATGGCATCATGAGGAAAGAAAATTATGTGGCAATACTGAAGCAACATCTCAAGACATCAGCCAGGAAGTTAAAGCTTGGGCGGAAATGGGTCTTCCAAATTGACCCGGAGAATACTGCCAAACTGGTTACAAAGTGGCTTAAGGGTAACAAAGCCAAGCTCTGATCTCAATCCTATTGAAAATTTATGGACAAAGCTGAAAAGGTAGGTGCGAGCAAGGCGACCTACCAACATGGCTCAGTTATACCAATTCTGTCAGGAGGAACGGGTCAAAATTCCTACCAACTATTGTGAGAAGCTTGTGGACGGATATCCATAACGTTTGACCCAAGTCATACAGTTTAAGGGCAATGCTACCAAATACTAATGAAATGTAAACTTTTGACATAGCAGAAAGTAATAAAAATGCCTTAAAAATTCTCTCTCATTATTATAGCATTTGGCAAATATAAACAATTATGGTAATCCTAACTGACCTAAAATGGGTAAGGTTTATTCTGATTTACATAGTCACATAGGGCGACGTGTATGATCTAGGCGCATAGGGCAACATATGTGATTTTTGCGGCCCAGGCGCCTTTTTTTTGCGTGCATTAGTAGCGTAGAATGTGCCTGAATCTATGAACCTCTTCTACTGCGAGTCATAGATTTAGGGTATGTTCACACGGCATTTTTGGATCCGTGTTGGATCCAAAAGCGCTGCAGCAATCAGATGTAAAACAGATCCAACACGTATTGACATGTCAATTCTTGGAACGGATCCGAAAGATGGCTCTGAAAGACACATGTAGACACGCATCGGGGATCACTCCTGTAAATGTAAAATCACACTGCTATTTATTCAATATGTGTTTGGGTCCATTTGGGGTCCGACGCCGTGTGAACCTACATGTAACGCTTTCTAGCTACTAAGCGACACTTCTGGTTCAGGTAAACCACCTTTGAAGCGGTCTACCTGTTCCAGCAGTAATACGCCTGGATTTGCCGTTCAAAAGTCATACATGTGTAGCTCCGTACAGTTGTAGTGTAACACGCCTTCAGCACGTCCCCTGATGTTAGGCGAATTACAAAGTGCCGCGGGTGCTCTGTAATGCGCCTGATATTGGAGTGCACCTCATTAAATATATAATGAACCTGGCTGCGCCACTTTTTTGGCTGAAAAGACTCCAGACTTCTAGCGCAGCCTATGTTGCCAATAGAGGCCAGTTCTAAATAGCTTTAAAGCAGTGGAGAATGTGCCTGAATTTATGAACCTGTTCTACTGTGCTAGTTCCAAAATAACAACTCAGGCTCAGGTAATCCACTTTTAACTAGTTTTGGCGTCCTACAGTTATAAATGTGTGGAATCATACAGTTGAGGTTTGACGCGCCTTGAACACCCCACATCTTAGTCGCATGACAAAGTGCTGCGGGCGCCGCGTAATGTGCCTAATTTTGGAGTACGTCTGCTGATACATCGAGAGAACAGGGCTGCGCCTGCTTTTTAGCTGAAACGACACCAGAATACTGGTGCAGTCCCGTACATACAAGTCACCCATAATTAGTACACTTTAAAAAAGACATATGTCCATCAAGTTCGAACAAGGCTGTGGTAAATGAGAATGAATGGAGGGTTGACGGCTTTAAAACCCATAAGGCAAGAACCAATCTGCTCACAGGAAGATTTCATGTCTAAGCCCAGAGTTACCATAAGACTGGATCTAGATATTTTATACAGCTACATACATATTAATATTCTTTAGTTTCATGTAGTTATCTAAGCCTTTTTTGAAACTCTCACCTTTTCCTGCTGTAACTAGCTGACTTGGGGTGTTTCATGACCAGGTCAGCTAGATATTGTTTAACAGTTAACCCCTTTCCACATGGGCACAGGAAGAACCAGGGATTGCGAGAGGACACCTTACTCGCCCACAACCCTGAACGGCTGGAAGAGATCTGTTTACCCACGCTGGTTAACCAGAGCTCTGCCAGCCCAATAAACTGCCACCAGTCCCTCGTTTGGTTATAAGACCGGCCAGTTACCAATTACAACAAGACCAGGAACCGGCCTTGGGGTAGCTATATTTTAAAGACCGAGTATAAGGCAGGTGAGGCCGATGATCAAGACAGACTAACTCAGATTAAAGTTTATAGATTTTATTCGCCTTGGAGGGCGCACTAGACAGACAATATATACATAGGGACAATATTATACAGACATTGGTCAGAGGTGCAAATATGAGTATGGTTACAAACAAAGGCAGTAAGATGTGTCTGTTACCTTAGGTTGGTTTGGTTCTGGGCCCACATGGGGGGGGGGCTAATGTGGCCTTGCTTCTATGTGAGTGCTCCTGGAATGCTGGTGTCAGGTACCCCCCCCCCCCTCCCCTACTGAAAGAAACCATGGGCAAACCTGTACTTCTGCTTATAACAGGAATAGGACAGCCCATGCCGCAGCCCCTCTACACTCCCCCTCACACTCCTGGGACTTTCTACAAACTCCTCCCTCTCTGACCATGCCACTTTTTGACTGAAACACAAAATGGACCATACCACGGCAGGGCATTGGGACAGAACTCAGCCAGTAGCACCATCAGAGCCGGATGTGTCTAAGCTATGCCCTGGTACCAGACATGCCTATCCTATTGGTTTTCTAAGGCTAGCTTTGTATTTCTCTCTTACCTTGCATCCTACGAAGATGTGAGTGGCAGCTATACGCATGGGGAGTTTCATATTTTAAAATATGAAACCGGGGTAGACCTGTTATGAACGGCTCTCCCATAAATCTTTATGAAATATCAATGCCTCAGTGTCTGCCAAGGGCCTTTGAACCTGGGGGTCTGAGAGCCCATGTGTTTTCAGGTGCTAATGAATTTGCATAAGGATTCTTTCATGTGCTGACCTCCTGCTGGGATGATCTCTCTCTGTGGTTTGTTCGCCGGGGCTGAATGTCTCCTGCATAATTGACATCTTCCTCTGGAAGAGCATTTACAATGTGTCTGTACTGGGGCCAGTTAATTGAGGCTTTCCTGGTGGAAGTGGGCTGAATTCTGCAATCTCAGTGACTTAAGTTATGAAGTTGGAGCGGAGGGGGGATGACATGTATTTTTTGAGTCAATTTTCCTCACAATTATGTCTCCCCGAAGCCGTCTTTTCTCAAGACTAAATAAGCTTAATTATTTTAACCTCTCCTCATAACTAAGATGCTCCATTCCCTTTAGTAGTTTGGTTGCTCGTATTTGAACTCTCTCTAGTTCCATTACATCCTTTCTATAAACTGGTGCCGATAACGGAACAGCATATTCCAAGTGAGGCCATACTAATGCTTTATGTGGCGGTGATATTACATCCCTGCCCCGCGAATCCATGCCTCTTTTAATACTCGCCAATATCCTGCTTGGCTTAGAGGCAGCTGATTGACATTACATGTTGTTGTGTAATCTATGATATACAAGTATATCATAGCAAGATCTTTCTCGACAAGCGATTCTACCAGTTTTTTCCCCCTTAGGACATATGATGCCTGCAGATTATTAGTACCAAGATGCAGGTCTTTGGGAATCCACTTGGCAAATGAGGTTCAATGTGGATAAATGTAAACACTTGGCATAAACTGCATGCAGACCTGGACACACTGTCCAGGTCTGCTTGCAGTTTATGAACATCTTCCATAAATTGCACTATACTACATAGCTTGGAGTCATCCGCAAAAATAGAAACAGTGCTATTAAACCCTTCCACTATATCATTAGTAAATATATTGAATAAATAAGGACCCAGTACTGAGCCTTGGGCTCACTACACAAAACCAGGAACTACTCAGAGTAGGAGTCATTTACCACCACTTTCTGTGTACGATCCGATATCCAGTTTTTAATCCAATTATAATTATTCAATTATAACCCAAGGGTTTTTAATTTAACCTATAGACGCTTATGAGGTACAGTGTTACTATTTCATGTCAGATAGTGAGAAAAACATGTGTCTTTTTATATAGTGTATGTAAACCTCTGGTTTCAATTGAAACCAAACCTCCTACTGGGGGGGGGGGAGTTATAATCAGGCACTTTAGTTTGGTACACCATGTGGGTAACGGTTGCCCTTTTTGTTTTCCCAGAATGGCCTAAATTTGGTGGATAGATTACTTTGCCCCAGTTGGTTATTTTGGTAAAATAAGGCCCCCAATCTGTAGGCAGGTATATTTCCCCCATAGTCTATAGGTAGGTATATGTCCCCCATAGTCTGTAAGCAGGTAAATGTCTCCCTTGTCTATAGGCAGGTATGGGTCCCCATAGTTTGTAGGCAGGTATAGGCCCCCATAGCTTGTAGGCAGGTATATCATGTCCCCAAAGTCTGTAGGTAGGTATAGGTCCCCCATGTCTGTAGGCAGGTGTAGGCCCCCATAGTCTATAGGCAGGTATAGGTCCCCCATGTCTGTAGGCAGGTGTAGGCCCCCATAGTTTGTAGGCAAGTGTAGGCCCCCATAGTTTGTAGGCAAGTATAAGTCCCCATATACTTGCAGGCAGGTATAGGCCCCCATAGATTGTAGGCAGTTATAGGTCTACATAGATTGTAGGCAGGTTTAGGCCCCCATAGTTTGTAAGCTGTTATAGGACCATTTGTCTTTAGGCAGGTATAGGCCCCCATAGTTTTTAGGCAGGTATTGGTCCCTACAGTTTGTAGGCAGATATAGGTCCCCATAGTTTGTAGGAAGTTATAGGTCCCCATAGACTGTATGCAGGTATTCACCTCCATAGATTGTAGGCAGGTGTAGCTCCCCATATATTATAGGCAGGTATAGGCCCCCATAGTTTGTAGGCAGGTATAGGCCTCCATAGCTTGTAGGCAAGTGTCTTGGCCCCAGTTAAAAATAAAAAAATAACAGTACCCACCATTCACCCATGCCCCTGAAGCACTCGCTGTTCTGTCTTCTTCCGGCACAGGCGGTGTGACATCTTGACTCTCTAACACCGCCTGTGCTGGATACTCCAGAGGGCCGCAATCAGGCCTGCGGCCTTCTGGAGTACTCGGCAGAGTGCCCCCTATCTAAAAGCCTAGATGCTATGGTCACACTGACCCTGGCATATAAGTCTTTAAATGGTCAGGTTCAGAGTTATCTCTGATCCCGCTGGATGACACTAGCTGTCATCTGTAATTAACGACCAGAACCTGCTGTGTATGGAGCAGGCCTACCAGCTCTTTGAGGGCAACCATAATGCTAAGACGGCCCTTGGTCAAAGTTAACATACAATATAGGTAAAGTGTTGCTCACCCCGCTGAACTCTGCTGCTGCCAATCTGTGTATCTCCAACTCCTCACATGTCCTGGCTGTCGGCACCAGCCCAAGTCATAGACTCAATGGGAAAGTAAACCCGAAGGTCAAAGTTTAAAATTTTTTTTTAACTTCTTCTTTATTATGTATCCAAAAATATAAAAACTCAGGCTTACGATACCGAGATAGATGGAGGGTCCCGTTACAAGCTTAGGCATTTCAAGTTCACATATGACTCTAACCAAAGCTTGGTCAAAATTAGTTTGAGACCCCTCACCCAAAGGGCATTAATAAAAATGCCACACACACCGGTTTTGTTACTCGTCAGGGGGGGATCATTTGTTTTTCCAATATAAGAAGCAAAATTTTGGGTTCCCAGCAGTGAATCTTCGGGAAGTTTTAGAGGCAGTTTACATATATTGTGCACCTGGCAGAGTTGTAAGTGATATTTGTGATTTTTAGTATAGAAATTCCTCTTGCTTTTCTACTTGAGTCACATCCATGTTCTATGAAACAGGCGGCCAACTAGCTATGTGCCCTCCTTATTAAAGCTTTGCTGAATTAGCACTTTGTCAACATAAAACTTTTGGGAGACACAAAAACCAAGACCCCAATTTTTGACCATGTCCTATTTCTGTTACTGGGAAGTCAGATGAGAGAACAGGAGAGGGCGAATATTATTGTCCAATGTTCTATTCTTTGGTGAAATATTATAATTTGTTTTTTTGTTTTGTGCAGGGCAGTCATCATTAGCATAACAGAGAGAGAATTTGTCCCTGACATTGATTGCTCTCCAAGATCATTATGCTTATCAAGTGCGTACTTTGTATTCAGATACTGCTCAGAAGTAACAACTTTCTTATATAAGGTTTTGCATTCCATTGGGTGACATATCAATATTTAAATGAGAATGAATATATGTTAAAATTACAAAACATAATTTACAGTCTAATAGAGGGCAAAGTTTAAGGTACACGGAAATAAACAAGTAAGGGGCGAAACCAGAAAGGCAAAAAATTTTGTTAAAAAAGGGGAAAATACTATAACAATAAATAACCTACAACGTTTTTTTTCAAAGGGGTTAAGGAAAAAATTTATTTGCCCAAATTTTACAAAGGACAAAAGTAATTTTTGGGGGAATAAACCAAATTTACGAATAGAAATAAAAAGTTTAGAACGTGCCAAATCTGATCAAAGCAAGTGACTCACTGATTCCCACTTTTTTTCAGGTCAAAGTATTATCCCTTGAATAAAAATGGAAACAGAACCAATTTTTTAAGAAATCCACTATTTAGGGCTTCTACCATTTTTAACCAAAACACAACCCTACATGGATATAAAATACTTTGGGACATGTATGAAGGGGGCCGTGCCAGTTTTTCTGGTGAAAAAACTGAGTAACCATTTTCTATAGTTTAAAGAACAGTCACATTCCAAATTTTTGGCGCAATAACGCAGGATGGCATTTTTTTAATTTTCGCCAAAGATTGGGGGCTTCTCTGGGTGCACCACATTGTAGAATTAGACCTTTTATATTCTTTGACGAAAAAAAACATAAGCACAAACAATAAAACACCCAGACCAAGTTAAAGGGGGTCGGGCCGACCCAGACACTTTGGGACACTAGACGCGCCTGTATGTATGACCTGCAAAAACAGTTATACATTCTGGCACATTCTCACGCCTTAAAGCTATGTAAACTGCCTGTCAGTGCCAACATCAAAAAGGGTTCAAACTGTAACAACTCAAAACCCACAACGTATACAAACTATAGCAGGCATAATTGCGAATTATTTTTTCTTTTCAGGGGCAATGTTTTCTTTTGCTAGATATGCATTCTATTTGAATAGTGTTCCTCTTAAATTTTCCATATTGAAAAAAATTTTTGGGAAGATGTCACACTTTTTCTAGATATTCCATTAAATGACCTACTATCGATTGCAAGCAGTCTTAATCAGCTCCCCTGGACATGATGCAGCGGTCACGGCAAATCTTGCTAATTGTCCTTATTAGTAAGTAACTTAAAAAAAAAAAAAGCATAAATTGACCAGTACCAAATTAGTTTATATGAAGATTAAAAGCAGCAAATTTTTATTTTCATCCTTGTATTAAAAATATATCCATGATTCAGCAGAACATAAGCATCAAAAAAAAATAGAAATCTTGTGCCCTTTTGTGAGGGGTGGAGTGCACAAAAAAAAGGGGGAGCTAGCCACCCCCAGAAACAATCCAAACAACTAAAAATGATCAGCACATACAAACAATCACGAGAAAAGGGTTTTATATTGTAAGTGGCCCTCTCCCGAACTAGGTTACCGTTCCATTGGTTCAGGGGCCTTCACATTTTTAAAAAAAAATTTACTAAAACCTACTTTTTATTTATCCCAAAAAGTTGTAAAAGCAGTTTAAAAAATTTTAAAACATGCTTGATGTCCCCTTTTACGTTTGCAGAGTGCTCCCAAACTTTTTTTGGTTTTTGCATTATAAAGAAGTTGCCCAAATTTTCAACAAAATTATCCCTACAACAGCACATCACTATATCACCTTTGCTATTCATAACAACTCCATTCTGTCTGTTTTCAAGGACCCCAAAATAAGCAGAAAGAATAAGGTACAAAAAAAAAAAAATCTAATAAAAAAAATATTTTTAAAAACAACCAGTTTTTAAAATATATGGGTAAAGAACATGGATTTAACTACCTGGATTTAACACCTGTTTCGAACTTGCTTTTGCAGCATTGCTGATTTCACAATTATTGGACAATTCTCTGTTACATTAGATTGTCCTACACACCACAAGTGGATGCAGACTGAGTAAGCTATACACCATCCAATTTTCTTACATCATCGATAATGTTTGCTGTGTAATAAATGATGGCCATAATTTGAGAGATTTGAGAGATGTTTGGATTCGCTGCCATCCAAACCAAGCCAGACTAGTGTATTTCTGTCACTTTCAATAATATTTGAGTATTGGAACATAGATAAAGTGGAGTCCAGGATGCAGATTAAAGAGGGTTGTCCGCTTTGGACAATACTTAGTTGTTGAATGCCCACATGGTCCCATGAGACAAAAGATTCACAGGGTGTTCAATTCCCATGCAGTGCTGCCACATGGGCAATCTAAATGTGAAATTAGGGAAAATACGTAAAAATGCAGGACGGGATTTGGCCCGTCCATGCGGAACATTTTGAATGGAACCTCACTTCATTTAAAAACAAAAAATAAAAAAAGATATTTTAAAAACAAATCTGAATTTTAAAATTTTAGCCAAAAGCTTTTTGAAATGACACAATTTGAAATTGGGTGCAACAATCTTCCCGGGGTGCCAAATTTTTTGAAAAATTTACTTTCAGACCTTCTATATAACCAGTGTTGGAACACACAGTATTACAACACAATCTAGGGCAGGTTTTTGGGACGGTTTTTATTTTTAGAACAGAGCCATGCTACAAAATGCCAAAAAGAGGGTTAAGAGGTTGTCTAGTTAAAATGTTATTTTTTTTAACTTCTCCCTGCTCAGAAAAATATATTTGAGTAAAAAGCCAACCCAATATAACCAGACACCTAATTTTAGCACAAAAAAATTGGAAAAGTTTTTTGACTTGAGTAAACCAGGGTGGAAATGCATCAATAAAACCCCCCTTCATAACCAAACAGACACCAAAAAAAGACAGCAACTAGGGGACTTGGGCCCCCTTAAAAGAAATGTTTGCCCCCAGTAATTAGCCAAGTAGGCTTTCCCTGAAATTAGCTAAGTAGAATTTTCCCCCTGAAACTACTAAAGGGCTGTCCCAGCAATTAGCCACATTACACACACAGCCAGCTACATCACATTACACACAAAAGGGGTTTTGCTACACCACATTGCACCACTCTTTGCAGGCACATAAAAAACCACTACACAGCTTGTTTCACTCACCAGTAAGATCACAACCAAACACAGAATCCTGCATCACGGACAGCATCACATAACCCCCCCCTCCGTGGACATCATCACGGGGTCCTGGAGACCAGCCAGGGGTGAGTGATTGTACTTTTGGATACATAAAACTTGTAAAAACATAACTCAAGTAAAGCTAAGGGGGGCTTTTTTCAGCATAAAAATGTGCTAAAAAGCAGCTTAACTTGAGTGTAAGGGAAACTGTTTAACTGCAACCTTTTTAACAACATACCAAAAAATTCAAACTATTACCAAAAACCCAAGGGTTGGGCTCGTAGTTTCCTTAAACCAAAAAAGACACCTAATACGGGGAAACTCTGGTAGGCCAAAGGCCACTAGGAAATCAGATTACAAGTTTTTGAGACAATAGCTCAAAATCTTCAAATACAGCTTAATACAGAAAAAGTAAGCAAGTTTCCATTTTAACCCTGAAGAAAGATTTCATCGCAGGTTTTGAACAGGGCCGGTACATAGAAAGCCACGCAAAGGCAAAATATAAAAAAGATTTTCTTGATAAAGCAGCACCTTCAATGAACTACTAAAGGGGAGGAAAAAGGGTCTTAACAGATGAAATTAAACATCTATAGACATCAAAAAAGGGAGGGCAAACCAGTGTGTGAAACCAATTGTTAAAAAGGGAGAAGGAAGTGTGATGATCTGGGGCTCTTTTGCTGAATCCAGAGTTGGTAACTTGCACAGGATGACTGGGGCACTGGACAAAAAGGCCAACCACAGCAATTTGATGTGCCATGTATTACCCTCTGACATACAACTGGTTAGTCAGGGGTTCATGTTATAGCAAGACTTGTGATCCAAACCATACTCCTAGGTTATGTCAGACCTACCTAAGAAGACAAAAAGAAGCTGGTCAGCTTCAAAGAATGAAACTGCCACCCTTTCTCCCGGATTTTACATCCCATTTGGGGGGCTTTGCGGGAAAAGGATCTATAGAAGAGGAAAGCAAAAGCAACCTACAAGTGCACACTTTTTTTGGGAACTTCCAAAAATTTTTTGAGGAAGACTTTCTGATGCAATACATCAAAAATCTAGATATAAAACAAAGTTCTTATTTTCATTTCAAAGTTCATTTCAGACATTAAACTATATTAATAAAAGCTCAAAAACGCTCAAAAAAAAAGCTCTAAAACTTGACCATGGAGTAACCAGGTTTTAGGGGCAAAGAAAAATACAGGGGGAGGTTTTTTTTGGGAAAACCATCTTTTCTGAGATAAACAGTCGCTTTAGCTTAGCATTTTTTAAGGGGGGGACTCACTGGCACCTGCACTATTTAACCCCTTAATGATACTGAACTACACAGGTGGCAGCTGCTAATTGCAGCTGACACCCGCCAGTAACAGAATGGAATGGAGCGGGCTATTAACGCCAGGCATCGCGGGGCCACAGAGTAACGGGCTGGGAGGGTTTCATCTGGACCACCGCAGGGGGATGGTGGGTAACCCCCACCCGGGAAGGAAAAAGAAGGTCCCGAAAATTACCAGGGGCCCGCCGCAAAGCGGGATGGGCTTGGGTGCCGGGGAATCTACCAGGCGCCTCCTATGGCGGGATTGCCTGTGTGGCGGCTAAGGTAAGGGGGAGTACAATTCATCAGGGAGGCTCGATCGGGGACACAAAGTCAAAAGGGGGAGAGAAATTTGGGCGTAAACGAAGCAATGGTCGGTACACGGGAACTAGACAAGACTTTCAGGACGCTTTCTCCAAAGGCTAAAAACTAAGGATCCGCAAGGGTGCCAGGAAGAGGCCCACTTAAAAAAGAACAGTGCCCGCAATGACCAATTACCGGCGCACTGTCTCTTTAAATTTCACACTGCCGACGGGCGCGCACCCCCCGGGACAAGACGGACAACAGGGCGTGGGCCCGGAACTGAACCCCCGACACGCGGGGGGTGAGCGGGGCCCCGACCCGACGGCGGGACGGGCCCGCTCGGGGTCGGGCAAGGGTCGCCTGGACCCGGGACGCAGGGGAATCCGTGACATACCCCCCCCCCTGATCCCCCTCTTCCCGAGTGGAGGAATTTCTGGATGATCTGCAGTTCCGGAGTTCCCTCCGCCCCCAAGACCTCTCCCGGCCCGAACCCCCCTTTCCGGGCCACTAAAAATTTTCGTTTTCCCCTTTTTCCTAAACCTAAGATCTCCTTACCTTTAAAAACATTGGGGCACCCCACAACGGAGGGGGACAACTTTTCTTAGGAAACTTTTAAGGGCCCGGGGGTTCATATGAGACATGGAAAGAGTTGGGAAAATTCGCATGGTAGGAGGGGGCTTGAGTTTGTAAGGACCGGGTAAAACGACAAAAAAACTTCAAAGGGGGCCCCCCGGGAAATGGGGTCCCAAAATTAGAGGAAGGCAAAAGAGGCGACAAATTTTTTTCCGAAGCCACTCTTTCACCCGGGGAGAAGACCGGAGGAGGACTTTTTCTTTTTATCCCCTTTATCTTCGGCGCTCGGGGGAAACACGGAGCAAACTGGGGGTGCCCCGGGGCCAGTGGGCCCCTCCGGCCGGAACACCGCCAGGAACTTGGATGGGGGACCAAGGGAAGGTGGGGGGGATCAGACCGAAACATGAAAGGGTGGCCCCCGCAAAAAACCTGAATCTAGGGAGTTTTTAAAGAGAATTTCCGCCCAAAGTCGCAATTGGACCATCCTTGCGAGCAGACGAATGGGGGAAGGGGACCCCCAAACCTGGTTGACCCCTCTCCCCCTGGCCATCACTGGGGGGAGGGTAAGCTTTAAGGAACAAGCCACCGGATTTGGGGGGAAAACAGAGCCCTCCAAAACTTGGAAACAAACTGGACCCCCGATCCGAAACATTTGCGGGGGATTTCCTGCAGACAAAAACATACGAAAGAACAGTTCTGCCCCGGGAGGAGCAGACGGCACCAGGTACGGGACAAATTTCGCCACTTGGGGAAAACCAATCTTTACACCCCAAAAAATGGGTGTTTCCACCAAGGGGGGAAGGGGGGTTACAAAGTCCATCGCAAAAAGGGTCCATGGGGGATAGGGGGGGTAGGATTAGAGGGCCTCGGCTGTGACGGGCTCTTGTTTTCGGGCACAGGGGGTTACAAGACCAACAATCCTTTACATCCTTGACGACTCTGGCCACCAATAAACTGGGTAACAAAGGGAATGTTTTTTCGGGGGGCCAGATATTTCCATAAGGAGCAAAGTCCCCTTTTAAGAACTCGCGGAGAGCTGGCTTTCGTAGGGGCTTCCCCGGGGGAACCTTTCCGGAAAGGGCAACTGGGGCGTCCAATAAGACGTTTTTGGGGGGAATTTTTCTCCGGAGTAGCTCTTCACCACGACGTCGGAGCACGGCAAGAGCGTCGCTTTCACGTTCTTTTCTCGGGCCGAAGTGGGTCTTAAGTCGAACCCGGAGAAGAAAGCGCCACCTACCTGGTGGGTTAATCGCTGAGCTGCTAGTAGAAGGTTTTTTGTGGTCCGAATGGGACACCTTCCAGTAGATAAAAACCCCTTCCTCCAAACCCCAAATTATAGCTATACTCCCGGTTGCCGATTTTGATTCCCCTCGGGCCCGGGAGAGCCTTGAAAAGAAGCCACACGTTACCGTCTTTTCCCTTGGGCCCTTTTGCTAAGAACGGGTCTACCCCCCAGACAGGGATCTACTTCCCAACATGAAGGGGCTCGCGGGTCCGGCCCGGGGAAAGGGTAGATGCTGTGGCAAAACAGACTTTTTTCTTAAGAATGTCCTTCAGCTTCGGAGGGCCAGCTGCCAGGTTTGCGATCCTTTTAAGTGCCACTATCGGGGCCACTACGAGAAAATGGGGAAAGAATTTCCAATATATTACAGAACCCCAGAAGCCTGTATGGGTCCAGGCCGACTGGGCAAAGGCCACTGCAACACGGCGACAGTTTCGCTGGGCCTTCGTAAGCCTTTCGGAAATTAGTAACCCAGAAACGAAGGGTGGTTTGGGGGGAAGAGGCCTTCCCCAGCTTGGCAACAGAGGGGTTCTCTGAACGGGGTTCAACACCTGCAACATCTGCGGGGGTCCGGGGTCGGAAGTTTAAAAAAAAAAAAACCCCAAAATATAATCTATAAACCACTACGCGGGGTAGAGGGGAAAACCTGAAGAGGTCAATCAACCCTGGGAAAACCCACAACGCATTACACTAGTACAAAAGTGCCGTCCCTTTGGGGGTTGAAGGCCGTCTTCCATTCCCCCTTGAGGATTCGGCCAAATTGTAGGCCCCTCTCAAAAAACCAGCTTGGAAAGTCCTTGCGCCCCGCAGACAGTCAAAAAAAAAGGTCTGTATCAAAGGGAGAGGGACCGGTTTTTCACCTGGATTTTGTTCAACCCCGGGAGTCTAAAGCGGGGCCCTAAGGAACCGTCCCCTTTTTTACAAAAAGAACCCGCACCTGCGGGAAAAAGACTTTTTGAATGAAGCCCTTCCGGAAATCCCTGGAACACTCCGACATGGGTTGATCCTTTAACAGATAAGGGGGGGAAACCCGCCACAGGAGGACTGGTGCCCCGGTAAAATTAAGTCAATCGGGGCCATCGAAAGACAAAGCGGGGGAAGAACAGCAAAACAACAGAATGGGTATGCCACCTCAATTTTTATGCCCTAGGGGGGGGGGGTAAAAGCAGAACACCGCCACCGGGGCCCGTTGGCAAAAAGAAAAAACCCAAAAAATTCCCCCGGTTCTGCTCCAAAATCCACTACCCAAGACTTAATTAAAAATTTAAAAATTTTTTGTATTTAAAATAAAAAAAAACTTCAAAAATACAAAAAACCCCAAGTGGAAGAGAAGTTACACTCGTTTGGTAGGGCTGACGCTTTTTGAAGTTCCGCTTCTTAACGTACTGATAAAACACGCTACTCCAAACTCGGGCGGGCAGACCGGGGACGGCTACAAGGGTCAGCGGGAAACGGAAAGCCCGGGGAGGCCACCAAACAACCCCCCACAGTTGGGACCCCAGCTAATTACTTCTCCAGACTCCATCCACGTAGGGAGTGGACCGCAGCCCTGGAATCCAAGGAGGACCGCCGACGAGAGCGAGGGAACATGAAAGAATCTCTCCTATTGCCCCCCACTTGGAGGACGTGGCTTGGGGGGCCCCAAATGTTTGGTGTCGCTAAGGACTCCCCTCTGACAGACAATAAAGAGCGGGGTTTCCAGACGGCCACCGGAAAAACAAACGGGGCTCCCAAACGTGGATAAAGTTGCGGGTAGCCCAATCCGAAACGGGAATTGGGCGAGAGTCCCCTTTTAGACATGACCTGTATTTTTTTATCACACATGGGAAAAAGGAGTTTCACCAGGGAACCCTCCCACAGAACGGGGCAGGAGTTTTTCCCCCATGCTTGGGACGCTTTGGGGCAACTCCTCCGGGGAAATGTTCTGGGGAAGTTCCTTTTTCCGACGCTGGCCCAAATCTTGCTCAGTGAGGGCGACCCAGTCAACTGCAGGGGGTCCTCGGTGGGTTTTTTAGCGACTGTGCGCAGGAGGGCCTGGAACACCAATCCAGGCAGGAAACCCGGCAGGTGTCCAGGCGGCTCTTGCCAATTTTCCTCTTCCCCCTTCAAAAGAACGCACACAAAAGCGGAAGCTAACCGGATCAAGTCAGAGGGAAAAATGGGGTTCTCTAGCGGCCGAGGCATCCTTAACCCCGCTTTAGAGCCCTTTCTTTAAGGTGGGCACAAGACGGCCCCGTCCAGACAGTTCTGGGGGCTAAAAGTCAGAAGCACCGCGTGGCCCCACAACAATCCCCCTGGCGTAGGTTTTTTGGGGGGCGTCCCCCAGCGGAGGATCATGGGCTTTCCCGAAAACACTGGGGGGAACCACTGAGGGAAAGACTTTGGGCCGCCGTCACCAAATCTTTTCCTGTTCCACAGAGGGTAGCCCATGCCAGGCCTTTCCCGAGAGGCTGACCACGAAAAACCACTTCGCACGTTCGACAGGAATGATCGACCATCAGCTCCACGTGCATAAACATTGGGGGTTAACCCCCTCAAGTTTTTTGGGTCCCGTCCCCTACTTGGGCGGGAGCGACAGCCAAATTGGGGGCCCCCCCGGGACAGGACCGCGAGACAGGACAAAACCCCAAAATTGGGGGAAGCTTTGGCTTGGGGGGGTTTACAATTGCGCAGCATGGTGGACACTGGGTTTGTTGTTGGGGCCCCCTTGACCTAGTTGCTGAGGAACTGGCGGGCAACAACGGCGGGCAGATCCCCAGCGGTAAGGTACCTTGGGGGGATCCATGGCCGGGGTTTCCCACGTCAATCGGGAGGGATCCCTGGGGCCACCACAGGCGATGGTGGGGAACCCCCACCAAGCGGAAAACTAAGTAGCCCGGTATTCACCAGACCCCCCGCAAAGCAGATGGACTTGCCTGGGGCTACCAGGTCGTTTCCCCCTGGGGGACTTTTTTTTCGTTGGCGGCCAAGGGTTTGGCGAGGACAGAATTTACAGGGAGGCTCGTAGTCGGGGACAGGCAAAGGTCAGGGCAGGGGCCCGAGATTCTTTGGGGCCCCTAAACGTAGGGAGATGGTTTCGGTCACGGGGAACAGGGGAAACTTTCAGGGCTTTTTCCAACATGAACAAGGATCCGGGAAGGCTGCCAGGGAGGCCGACTTAAATAGGAAAAGTGCCCGGCAATACCAAATTACCGCGCACTGCCCCCTTTAAATTTCACACTGCCGACCGCGCCCGCGCCAAGGGAGCGGGGCCGCGCGCCACGGGACAGAGACGACAGACAGGGGCATTGGCGGTAAAATGACGCCCCGGGACTGAAAAGGGGGGTGACGGACCCCGACCCGACTTCGGACGGGGCCACTCGGCTGGGCACGGATGCGCCTCGCCCGGGAGGGGTCGCGGGGCATCCGGAAACAAGCACTAAAAGGAAGGAAACGTGCCCGTACCATTCCTCACTCCAAACCCCGGGCCCCGTTGTAATCGGAGGCCCGGGCATTAACATGGCAGCTGGAAGCCTTGGTTTTACTACCCCAGACAGGAAGTGTTAAAAACGTAAATGGGCAGCCCATTGCATTGTCTATCCCTAAAGCTGTAAAAGATCACTCCCCCTTAGTGGTGAAGCACCCTAGTGGGACTTAAAGGGGCTGTCTCACTACATTGATTTCATCTTATCTCAGTCCTGTTTTCTTGGTTTCACCTTGAATTCAGGAGCATGTTTACTGGCTTCTAATAGGCTGCAGTAGAAGCCAGGTCTGTAGCTATAGCGACCAGCGCTGGCAGCCTATCAAGAGAGATCAAACAGGTCTGTAGCTATAGCGACCTGAGGAGCTGATGCCGCCCATACTGGAGGTGATATCTAGGAATAGGTAGGACACTGGTAATGGACACAAATTGCAAAGTGACTTGTTTTTGCAAGATCTTTAATATAAAAAGCAATCCTTGTAGTGAGACAACGCCTTTAAAGTAAAAAAAAATTAGAATAGAATTACCCTTATCTGTGGAAAACCTTCTATTTCAAGATTTCTCTGGCATACCCACACATACAGCATTGTTGCATATTGTGCTACTAGCTGCAAAGAGATGCTTCTTAAATAAATGGTTAGAGGAGACCACCCCGAGCATATAAGATGTTTGGCACCAGGTAAAACTATACCTCAACATGGAAAAAAATGAGACAGACTGAAAATTTTTTTGCTAAATGGGGTCCCTTTATAGAAAAATTCCTGACATCTGCAGAGATTAGGGCATTAGTGCAGCCATTTAGATACACTCATCCGAACCTCCCATGCCCGTCTCCAAGATTTTGCATGTATTGCACCAGTTCTCTGGAACATGTTACCCCATGTGATCAGGCACACTCACAACCCTCACAGTTTTAAGTGCGCTCTGAAAACTCATCTTCTTAGACAAGTCTACCAAGATCCCTAATTGTCAACCCCCCAAATTCTGTCACAGATTCGTCACTTCCTGCACTTTGGCACCCACAGGCACTTATCTGTATATAGATGTATGGTTGGGATGGCAGGTTCATCCACTTTTTATGTATACTACCCCATATTTATGTAACATGGCTGGTCCATTGTAAACCAAGCACTTGTCAGCCTTTGTTTCACCCATACACCCTAATAGATTGTAAGCTCTTGCGAGCAGGGCCCTCACACCGCGTGTCTCATTTGTCAGTAGCTTTTTTATAATGTAATGTCTGGTTTGTCTGTGCTTATTCCCTCTATATTGTAAAGTGCTGCGGAATATGTTGGCGCTATATAAATAAAGATTATTATTATTACACTAAGTGGTATCTGGAGAGGGAGCTGGCGGGGATGTTGGGAAGATACGCAGTCCATACTAGTGGGTGCACTGGGAACAATTGAACTAGGGGAAGGGAAGGGGGGAAAAAAAGGAGAGCTAGACAAAACAATACACCCTTGAACAATTCTTGGACCTAATACTGAGAACTGGATACGAACCTCATATACCCACTGCCTTGGGTTTACACATCCTATCTGGTGGAATTGGTTTAGATTAAATTTGCTTTTTGTTTTATTTTGTATTTGTTCTTGTCTTTGGACATTACGTTTAAACATAAGAGGTTATTTCTTGGCGTTCATTTTTATAAAAAAAAAAAAAATGGGAAGTCAGGCAGCAATACAGCACAGTTGTAATTCTTACATATGTCTCACTGTGACAAAAAACACGAGACAACCTTTCATATTGTATACCTTTTTTATTGTCTCATTAGATTTTTGTGTAGTAGGTCAAGATAACGACTTAGGGAACAGAGCTTAATGTGGGGTAAAGATGATGTGTATCAAGCTCTGTATAAACAGCTTTGTCCATGTTTGAAGCATGAGATTACTTGTATATATGCTGGCTTCAATAAAAATATATTTTAAAAAAAAGTTTAAAAAAATTAAAAGCGTAAAAAATCTATATATATTAAAAGTCCAAATCCCCCCCTCTTGCCATTTTATAAATAAAATGATAAAAAGGAAAAGGTTACACATAATTGTTATCACCGAGTCCAAAAAAGTCCAATCTATTAAAATATAACATAATTTGTCCTGTATGCTGAACATCGCAGAAGAAAGAAATTTCCAAATGCCAACATTGTGGTTATTTTGGTCATTTCAGGTCCCCTAAAAACTAGGATAAAAGTGATCACAAAAGTTGCAACTATCCCAAAATGGTACCAATAAAAAGTACACTTTGAATACACCCGCAAAAAATGCAATTTCACTCAGGTCTATGAGTGGAAGTGCAAAAAAGTTATTGGTCGCAGAAAATGGCGCTGCAGCAGAAATTTCAGAAATAGAAAATGTTTCGATTTTTTTTACAGTACTATAACATAACGCGAACCCTACATATTTGGTATTGTCGAAATCACATCAACCTTCAGAATACAGAGAACACATCGTTTATACTGGAGAGTGAACATTGCCCAAAATATTTTGGGGGGGTTTCCCAGTATATTCTATAGTACAGTGAATGACACCATTAGAAAGTACATCTTTTCCCTCAAAATAAAAGCCCTGATATGTCTATGAAGATGGAAAAATAAAAAGTTATGGCTCTTGGAAGGTGAGGAGGAAAAAACGCGCATAGAGTGTTATGCGCCAAACTTTGTATGGCAGTTTCACATCAAACTTTGACGCATTCAAAAGTGTCGTGTCTAGTGAAGACTGCAACAAGTATACATCTATAGAAGAGTGCTACAACAGTTTATTGGTGCAAGGTACGCAAAAAAAACGGCACAGGCAAGTTTATAGATATCGCCCTATGCTTTTTATTCTGATCCACCAATTGTCTTGCCGAGGGCTGAAATCCAGCACCAGAAAAAGATGAAGTCCATGAGTAAAATTCCATTCTTTTATTTCCACATATAGAAAATGGACATAAGGTCAGAGCAGGCAGAGTTATCTTATAATAGTAAATGGTCTGGAGGTCAGGTTAGACATATATAGATGTGGTCAGAAAAAAAGGAAGGTCAGAAACTAGGGAGTCAGAGCAGCAGAACACCTTTGTACTTCACAGGGGCCTAGAACCTGTACTGCTCAGGCAAAAAGTAATAGGGGATAGATCCTTAAATAGCCTACGGTAATAGGACATTGGCTGGGGAAGAAGAAACTTGGCACACACCAGAGGTCAGGAATCAGCATTCATGAGACTGAGAGGTCGCAGCTGGAGGAAAGTCGTCCATGCAGGGAGGTCAGGAGAAGCAAAAGGAGAGCAGTGGTGGCAGATGGGAGAACATCTGCTGCAGCAGGTAGGTAGGTGTGTGACAACAAAGGTGGACAGCGACACTGGGTATTTTAAATTTCTGGCTTATTCTTCTCCACTTTTTGGCACACATATTAGTAAGGCATTGTGAGACCACAACCCTTTTGCTGTGCTTTATCCACTTCTCAAAAAATAAGCAAACAGTATATAACAGCTCAAAAGTCAAAGCTTTTTGAGCAAATGCCGCTTTCACAATTTGTGACTTTTTCATGCTAGAACACTGGCGTAAATCACTTCATATA
Source organism: Phyllomedusa bahiana (assembly GCA_025379985.1). NCBI lineage: Eukaryota > Metazoa > Chordata > Amphibia > Anura > Hylidae > Phyllomedusa > Phyllomedusa bahiana. The sequence continues at coordinate 36,766 of JAODAL010030624.1, forward strand.
TTCCACCACCAACGCTCACCCCCTCGTCTTCCCACCCATGGAATCAATTTACTAAAGTCTAAAGGTTTTTACATTAATAGACTCACAGTATACATTACTGTATACATTACAAAAAGGTGGCAAACCTATGTGGTAGCCAGAGTCCATTATGGCAAATATAACAGATCCTCATGTAAGGTAGATAGAGTGGACCATCACACTCTACCAGATTGCTGAGCCATAGTCTCACCTTAATCCCAGCATATATATATAGTGTCGGACTAGCCCACTGGAGGACCAGAGAATCCTCCGGTAGGCCCCGGGTCTAACACACTGGAAGTATTTAAATGTAGAAGATGCCGGGAGTAGTGTCTCAGCGTAGGCAGCGTAATAACGTCATGCCCCCTCAACAGACGCAAACTCCCTTTGTAAGCTGTTTAATGTGAGAACGGGAAGAGGTGAGTTATATTTCTTTTTGTTTACAAGTCAGGGGGCTTTATGCACCTATAGGGGGCTCTATATATCTACAAGGGACCGCTATACCTACAGGGGCCTCCCTATACTTTCAGGGGCTCTATATAGTTACAGGGGGTCTGTATACCTCCAGGGCCTCTATATTCTTACAGGGGGCTCTATATACCTACAGGGTACTTATATACCTACAGGGGGCAAGTATACCTTCAGGCGCTCTATATACCTACAGGGGGCTTGTATACCTACAGGGGGTATAAATACCTACAGGGGACATATATACTTCTAGGGTCTCTTTATAGCTACAGAGGCATAAGTACCAACAGGGGCTCTATACACCTACAGGGGACCTAGATACCTACAGGGGCTCTATATACCAACAGCGAGCATATAAACCTAAAGGAGTTATATTTAGCTACAGGTGACATGTATACCTACAGGGGGTCTACCTACTTACAGGTGTTCTATATAACTACTACAGAGAGTCTATATACACATACATAGGTTCTATATAACTACAGGGAGCATATATATCTATAGGGGATCTACCTAGGAATAGGTGCTCTATATACCTACTTAACCACAGGTGCTATACCTCCAGGTGATCTATATACCTACCTTCAGGAGGTATGTATACCTACAAGGTGTCTACCTACCTACAGGGAACATCTCTGCCTACCTACAGTGGCTCTATATACTGTATCTACCTATAGGGGGCCTTTATACATACTGGGGGGGGGGGTACCTAACTACAAGGGCCTATGTATTTATCTACATGGGGTCTAACTAACTACAAGGGTCTATAACTACCTGAAGGGAGTCTAACTACCCACAGGAGGCCTTTATATCTTCGTAAAGGGCATCTATATATCTACCTACCAGGAGCCTATATACCTGCCTAGAAAGAGGTTTAGCTATCTGCCTACCTTGTTTTGGAGGTGTGCCTAACTACCAAATTGGGGGTTTATCTACCTACTATATGGGGACACAAAAGAAGATGAACATTTGATATACAAATGGGAGTCCCATAGCCATTTGGGGGCACTTACTGTTTTTGATACAAGGTGGTCATTTTTACCATTGGGGGCACTATGTATGGGGAGTTTGTACAAATGTGGTAAATAGTATGGAAGTGTTGGAAAAGTGAGGAGTCTAAGATGTTTAAGTCTTAAATTCTGCCGGAACGAGTCATAGCCAAGAGAAGACCACTATATGGCCACTTTATGACAGTAATTTTGGTCATAGTGTAATGGTTTATATTCAGTAATGGTATGGTGTATTATTTATTAACTATGTGGTCATGATATCTGGCGGTATTATTCAGTCACTATGTGGTGGTATTATTCAGTCTCTATGTTGTGATGACATGTGGCGGTGTTATTCAGTCATTATGTTGTAGTGAAATGTAGTGATTATGTGGCAGTATTTGGTCTTAGTGGAATCACTGGTAATATTGGCCTTGGGATTCTGGTTTTGTGTTGCAGCATTATTTGGAAACTGTATGGCCATTATTTAGTGGTTTTATATTTAGTAATTTGTGTTTCAGCTTTTTATATATTTTTATTTATATAAACTGTATCATGTTTAGATGGGACATAAACTACTCATCAAAAAATTAGGGATATTTGGCTTTTGTTTGAAATTTCGGGATGACCATAACATTTCTTTAAAAAAAAAATTAATTGAACTAGTTAGTTCATTAATTGAACTTAATAAATCTCAACTTAAAAATGCACATGTCCATCTGTTCAATGTTTCAGTATTTTTTTCACAACTTGCTGATTTCTAACAAGGAATTGAATGGCAAAATTCACAACAGATGTTTGATCCCTGAATCGCCTAATAAATTTAGGGGATCAATTTGAATTGGGATTTAAACAGTCCTCCTCATCATGCTGTTCACATGTTGATATCATGAGACCAAGACAACACCTTACAACTGATCAACCGTACCTCCTCATTGCGAGGCTTTAAGCATGATGCTCTCAGACGGACGTGGTCACTGAGCTTAAGAGAGTCATCAGCAGGTTGCAACAGAGATAGAGAGAGACTGGAAGAGTCACAGAAAGGCAAAGAAGTGGCCTTCCTTTGGCTTCATCACACACTGATGATCGCATTATTGTAAACTATGCAACCAAGTGTCACTTCAGACCATTCCTAACCATTTACATTAGTGTGGTCTGCATACTAGACAACTGGCAAGGGTACTTGACCGGTACCTGACCACACCACCAGGCAAGGGCATCATTGTCTTGCATGGGCCAAGGAGCATTTCTGCTGGACGAGAGACCAGTGGTCTTCAGTGCTGTTCAGTGATGAAGGTCAATTCACTCTGAGCCGAAATTATGGCCACCAACAATGCTGGAGACGTCAAGGAGAGCGCAATTCATCAGCCACAGATGAGCCTTTGGTGGTGGTGTTACAGTGCCCTACATTTTGTGAACGGTATAGTGACAGCCTCTACTACTTAATTAACATCATCATTCCAGTCATTTTGACTCTGTATGAACCACACAGAGCTAATTTCATCTTCGTGGACGACAATGCTCCAGCTCATCAAGGTCACATCCTTAGGGAGCGGCTGTTGGAGACTGGGGTACCTTCAATGGAGTGCAGAAGTTAGTAACTCTGAACCTCAATGACCTGAGGGACGCACTTCAAGGAGATTGATATGCTATGCCTCAGCAGTCAATAACTTTACTTGTGAACAGCGTGAGACGTCGTTGTCAAGCTGTAATTGATGCTCAAGGCCACATGACATTATTGAGACATTGACATTTTAAAGCCACATTGACAATTTAAAGCCACAGTTGTTGGCTTTAAATTGTTTTAGATGACAAAACTAACATTACATGCTACGACTTAAACCCTACTTTCAGGATAAAATATCTCTGTAGCGTAAACAATAAATGCCACCTGAAAGCCAAATATCCCTAACTTTTTATGAGTAGATACACTACTTTAGACCTTTTGGGCAACATGCATGAAATTTGGCGTGTGAACGCTAAATTTCATGCGCATAATAATAGCCTAGAATGCACCTGATTTATGAACCTGCTCTACAGCGGGTCATAAATCAGGCGCATTCTAGCGCTAGGGCACCATTTCTAGCTCAGGTATACCATTTTGAAAGTGCTCTACCTGTTCGGACATCGAAGCTGTAAATATGTAGCTGAGCTACGGTTCAAGTGCGCTCGCCCCCCGCCCCTCGAGAATAGGAGCATTACAAAGCACTGTAGACGCTATGTAATGCACTCCGGAGTGGCATGCGGGAGATTTAAAAATGTATAAACAGGGCTGCGCCAGATATCAGGCTGAAAAGACAGCAGATATCTGGCGCAGCCCTGTTCATACACGTTGCCCTTTATGTTTATTACACGGTGTCCTGCTGAAATTAGTTGAGGAAAACTTGGAAGCCCCAGCTTAGTGCAATGATGTCATAACAACAGTCTGTATAATTTGAAATGAGATTGGATGGGGGGCACCGTACAGGTGGCGGAGACAGGGAAGTGGGCCCCTAAAATCAACTCCTCTTGTGGGCCTAGGCACCCCATACCGACACTGTATATGTAAATACGTATTACTGCCGGTAAATTTTAGCAGTTTTTTTTCTGTTCTCAAAGACTCTCTTTTTCTAAAACTGTAAAAAGTGTAAGATTAAGTGCCAACAAAATCCATACCTTGGATGCTCGGACTGTGGCTCTGCATGAGTCTAAGACGACAATACATAACAGGACAAGCTTTTCATTGTGGCCGAAAACAGATTGTGGTAACGTGCTCTTCTCACATTAACCAAGAGGCCACTGGCAACCGGACACCATAAGAGAAGGAATTTATGTCAAAGTCTTTTAATGTGAGATCACAATGTGATAATCTATTCTGGATTGTGGTGAAACGTTGTGTCTGTGCACCAGTTCCCAAGTGCCCTATAATTCTATGAAAGTTGGAAAAACAGGAATTTCATAACAGACGAATGTTGAGAAAGACATATTTATTATATTGCTATTAAGCTCAGGGAACTGGGATCCTTATGAGAACAAAGACTTTAACTGTTATTGGTTTACGACTGAAGAGGTAATGTTTTCATAGTCTATGTTACTCAAATCCACACAATAAGGTTTATTTAAAGAGCACCTGTCACCTCTACTTGTTCTCAGAAGTCTATTAAAAAGGAATCCAATAGAAACCAGCTTCTCATGAAATTGGCCCAAAGATACTTCAGGTTCCACTGGTTCTGATCAGTTGGTTCACTAAGGCCTCGTTCACACGGCTTATTTTGCCGCGGACTGGCGCCGTACTCAGCGCCGGATTTGCGCTGCAGTACGGCGCCAATCCGTCGGAGTCATTACGGTAATCCACTGCTCTCATTGAGAACAGTGGATTCCGTCGCTCCTACCCGCTCAGCGAATCCGCCGGGCGGGGAGAAAGTGACATGCACAATATTTACGGCGCGGACGCGCCGTGGATAATGCAATGTCTATGGGGCCGGGGAGCGGCGCCCCCACCGCGCTCCGACCCCGCCCCCTCCCGCCCCTTATTCACGGCGGATTTGTGAGCGCACAAATCCGTCGGGAATAAGCCGTGTGAACACGGCCTTATGGTCAATCTCTCTGCAATTGACCTTAAAGGGATGTCTCACCATGCTTTTTCACAAAGCCACAGCCAGCTTCAGACTCACACTTCCTGGTCAGGCTTTGGATGGTTCTATAACAGTGATTGACATATTAGATCTGCTATTCCTAGCTATTCCTTTTACAGTGACATGAATGCAAGAGGTTTATAATGCGCAGTGCACAAAGCTACAGAGCTCTAAAGGGTTCAAGCTGGTCCTTAACTTAAATAAACAAGCTCCTGTGTTAGAGATAAGACTCAGCAGAGAGAGACTTGCCATGGTTGACAGTGCTGCTAGGAGCAATCCGATAAAAGAAAGAATAGAAAGAAGTGGTTGGTAACCAAGAGAAACTTGTGTACACTAGTAGTTTAAAAATTTTCTTTATCTCTTGAACAAAGCAAAATCAAAACAGCAATGTGTTTGGTAATAGTCGTGATTTACCTTTCCCTAAATGTTAAGTTAATCACTGTGGTAAGAAATCCCATGATCTCATTTCATCCCTCCTGTATCCAGCTCTTCAGCTCCGTGTGCTCAGAAGGGGGTGTGTGTGATTTGTTTGAATTGCAGATCATGTGACCCAGCAGGATGACATCACCAGGCCTTTCCTCTCTCTAGTCAAAGAAAGGTCTGTTTATGTGTAGAACTGTAAGTAGCTACAATGTAGCTCAGCGGTAAAACTTTTGCCTCCAGCCACAAGGGTCCTAGGTTCAAATCCCTGCAGGAACCAAACCTGTGGATTTTATTTCTCTTTATCAATGCACAAAACTGATTGACGTTTATTTTTTAAATTTATTTGCACTGTTTGACTAATTACTAAGGAGTACAGAGGACAGGAGTAGAATGACAGCACCTGGGGGTTGAACATTACATAACACATATTTATAAAATAATGCACTAAGGGAAAGGCAACTTTGGTAGCTATGTGGTTGGTATCATTTCTATCTATTTTCATTGTATGTACTATGGGCTGCATTTACTAAACATTATAAATTGTGAAAAGAGTCACAAATGGTGATGTGTGACAAATTTGTACAAAAATTAGCAACTTTGCTCATTGCTTGGCAGAGTGGAAAAGTAATGAAAAAAGTAAATAGGGTCTCTTAGGAAACATTTTCATTCACGATTATAGGAAAGAAAAGCTTGAAAATGGTACAAATTTTACAAGAAATCTATGGATTTTATTTTCTGTTAGTCCAAGTGCAATTTAATTACCAGTGTGCACTTTTTAAAAGATTTAGAAAAAATCCAAATTACAAATACCTCTTCTGCTTAGACTGTAATAAAATAATCCAGTCTACACAATTTGTTATTGGTGTACTGTATATCTACATGATTAAAAGGGAACCTGTCGGGTGGTTTATGCCTCCCTATCTAGAGACAGGATATGATAGAGAGGAGCTGAGCTCTGTGATATATAGGGTTAGAGGATATGAGCAGGATTTCTGTGTAAAAAGCAGAGAAAATAGGAAAACGGAAACTACTGCTGACGCCGCCAACATACAGTAATTGACAGTTTGCTCTGTACGCACATTGATGTAGGGAAAGCTGCCAATCACTGTATGTGGGGGAAGTAAGCAGGACTCCACTGTCTCTTAAGGAATCCAGTCAGTATTTTCTCAGCTTTTTTTTTTACTCAGGAATCCTGCTCCAAATCATATAAACTCATGTATACAGAGCACAGCTCCTCTCCCTCTATCAAATCCTGCTCTCAGATCAGACAGCATAATGGGGTTTTCTCACCACAATGATTAGGTCTAAACATGTAGACAAAAATAAAGACTATTACCAAATACATTACTATTTGCTTTCTGTAAGAGCTAGAGGAGATCTTATCACCTGTTTGTGCACAAAAGTTTCCTTAGGTGACCGACCACCTCTCTCTACAATGCATATAGCCGTTTCTTCCCACCATGGTGATATCACTCCCTGCTGTGTGTAATCCCCAGCACAGGAGCTTGTTTATCTCTGTTTATGATAAACTTTAACCCTTGAGAGTTTTAAAGCCTTGTGTCTTACTGTTTACATCCTTTTGTCAGCAATGACCCTATAGGGCTGTTCACACGGCTTATTGCAAGGATGGATTGCAGCCGTATTGTGCACCAGACTGCGCTGCAATATGGCTGAAATCCGTCCCAGCCATTACGGTAATCCACAGTTCTCATAGAGAACTATGGATTCCGTCTCTCCTTTCCGCTCGGCGAATCCGCCAGGCGGGGAGAAAGTGACATGTTCATTATCCCGGCGGAATACGCGCTGTGGATAATGAAGGTCTATGGGGCCGGCGGGCAGCGCCCCCGCCCCTTACCCAAGCCGTAATTACGAGCGAAATCCATCCCGCAATTACGGCTTGAATAAGCCATGTGAACCAGCCCTATAACAGACTAAACTAGAAATAGCACAGCTGATGTGGCAATCACTGCTGTAGAACCACACACAGCTTGACCAGAAAGTGTGAGCCTGAGACTGGCTGTGAAGAGCAGGCTCTGTGAAATAGCATGGCGAGAACACCGCTTTACGTTTAGCCACCACTTTCAAACATGATGTTAGTTAGATGTCATAGAAAAATGTCATCATAGAATCGCTCTCCATAAATATAAGATAAAAATGTTATTCACGTATGTTTTATATTTCATAAAGACCAAGCAAAACCGAGCAAAGGTTAAGTTTGCAACCAGGCCCTGTGGTGAAATTGGGGTTCAATAGGTATGTCTGCCCCTGCACAATGACTGATGTGTGATAGTCGTTATAGGTTTTACATGGTGTTCAGGAGCTTTAAATTACGTCTCAGATGAAAACATTACCTAATACAATGCTGTCATCTGCACTATTGTTAGACTTCTGGTGAGAATTTTGTATTTGTTACCCTCTCAACTTTGCATCCTTTTCTTTCCCATTCCTTTGGTATGGTGCTTGTCCTTTTTTCCCCTCTAATTCAACAGTGAGTGTTGTAAAACAAGAATAATCTCTAAAATAGTATTAAAAATTATATTATGCATAGTGATTTTCTATTTTTTTTTTATGGGGTAGTCTTGGAGACATCAATGGTTGACTACACCCTTAAATGAAGGACAGGCAAATTATGTAAGCTTTTGTTCCATGTACTGTAGAATGAAAGCCACAATAGTGCGCTGAAGGCTTAACCCTCTTCATTTGCAAACATTTTTGAGAAATTTGTATAAAAAGACTAGCAGAACCTCTGGTGATTTGGTCAGATGACTTGTTTGAGAGACTCCCGGTGTTCTAAGACATACAGCAGGTCTACCTACACATGCATTAGTACATTATTTTGCCATGTAAGATGTTTTTGACAGATGTTCATAATTATTTGTAAGGGGGACACTTATCAAAAAATTTAAAAAAAAATTTAAAAAAATCACACATTGACAAACTAAGTAACTATTCGAAGTATTATTTTTTTTTACTGGGTAGTTGTTTTTTTCATATAATTCTCTTAAAGTTCCCCTCTGTACATAACTTTCTAATTTGTCTCTGTGACTTCCCTTAAGTGAGCTCTGAAAACATGGCACTGATTGCTTGTTGGTTCTCTTGCAAACCCAATTCCAGAAGTGGAAGTTTTATCAGCAGAACCTGAGAAGTGTGAAGAAAACTGGAAACCTCCCCCCCCCCCATCCCTCCACCAATACAGAAAAATATTAACCCCTTATTGCTCTTGTTCTCTGGACAGGCCTTAATTAGGATGGATTAACAGGTGGGACAATGACCACAGCACAATCATTATGTTATCACCTATTATTTATAATGAGACTACATGCAGATAAGCATTTCTTGCAGCATCTACTGTAAACGGAAGTTAGTCTGCCCTGCCATCTAGGACTTTTAACTCCTTTTTATCACACCTAAAGGAGGGCAAGATTATAATTGCGTATAACTGTAAAAAAAAAAGTTTTTGAAAAATACTAAGGGGGACATGTCTGAAAACTTTTCTTGTTGCCCATAGCAACCAGAGTGCCCCTATCATTTTTTCAGAGCTCTATATGAAATGAAAGGGGCGCTCTGATTGGTTGCTATGGGCAACAAGAAAAGTCTTAGACCAAGACAGTTTTCAGACATGTCCCCCTAAGGCCCCATTCACACGGCTTATTCACACCAGATTTGCGAGCCGGATTGCGCTCGCAATTCTGGCTTGAATAAGGGGCGGGGGCGCGGCTCGCCGGCCCCATAGACTTCCATTATCCACGGCGCGTATTGCGCCTGGATAATGTGCATGTCATTTTCTCCCCACCCGGCGGATTCGCCGAGAGGGGGTTGGAGCGACGGAATCAACTGTTCTCTATGAGAACAGTGGATTACCGTAATTACTCCGATGGATTGGCGCCGTACTGCAGCGCAAATCCGGCGCGGAGTACGGCGCCAAACCACGGCGAAGTAAGCCGTGTGAACACGGCCTAATTGTTTTCCAGGAATATTGATTTTAACAAAAACACCCATTTATTACCTTTTAATAAAAAAAATAAAAGACAATTGAGGATTAGACCTGGATGAATTTTTAGTAAGGAGTATATAAGTCTGCTTCTTTTCCAGTGTGTCCTTCTGTTTTTTAACAAGACTACATATGGGTGAGGAGATCTCCACAACATGAAGTGCCACAGGTACAAGTTGTAGAAAATGTTGCCAGCATTAAAAAAGCCAAAATTTGGAGAGTTTCAGGAACCTGCCAAACATCCAGTTTTAGGCAAGGTTTGTAGCTAGGTTCACATGGCTGTCGCAACCAAAATCAGGACTTGTGGCAAGTATCATTTTAACCAGGTTTTTGACGGCTATGTTTGTACAGTGCTTGTGTAACAGGTACCTCTGGTGGAAGAATAAAAATATACCTTTGTGTCCAATTACACAGTTCAGAACACTTTTAAATAAATATTTATTTCTATGCTTATTGCTTAAAAAATATTACAATATTTTTTTTCCTTTTTAAAACGTACGACACATTTCAAACCTGCCAATGAAGGATCCACAGTTTGTGATGTGCAGACAATTTTTGAAGCACAAAGAAACAAAAAAGTAGAAAAGAAAATAAATAAAAAAGTATAATACTTTTGCCCTTGTCGTTATTCGTAAAGATTTATTAGGTTCATTTTGCAAGTTATTTGAAAAAAAAATAGGGTGCTAATGTTTTATGACAGTTCACGCTGAAAGCAATTTCAATAGACAGATGTTACATTGACCCCTAGGAAGGCTGCATTTTCAGGTAGAAGATACCGTGTGCACATATAAACATGTTTACGTACAAGAGTTATCCTGTTAACCTGGGTCTTGTGTTTTAATAACCACCACATGTTATTCAAGCTTTAGCGAACATATGGGACAATCTGCAGCTGCTGTATTACATCCATTAGTCCCAGTAGCCATTATTACATAGCTGTGTGAAAAAGGCACCTACATTTTATTTTACTGCACAGAGCCTTTAACTATGACAAAACATGAGATTATATCGTGCTCCTGGACATTACGTAAAAAAAAAAAAAATCCAATGATTTATCATCTGTTCCAGAATATGTAATAAACAGGTAGATTATATATATATGCATATATAGTAAACCTCAGGCGCCTATCAGCAGCAGAAAAAGTTTGAAGATGGAACAATTGGAAAGGACATATCCTTTAAGGTCACAGCATAAAAATTGGAAGCCTGGTATGGTTTTTGGATATAAGATAGAACTTTAACAGTGGTAAAAGTGAACACGAGAGGGTTGACAGGTACGGTTCACAGCACAGATAAGCCTGCATTGCAAAGCAAGCTATTCTATGCTGGAAGCTTTTATTAAAAAGAATAAATCAAAAATAAATAATTCCAGTCTTGAAAAACAAAAAAGCTGAGTTCAAAACCCAAAAACTAAGAAAAGTGCAGACTTGGGTTTGCACAGTATTCGTACAACTCACAGCTTACCTATGATGTACACAAAAAATACACAAAGACCATACAAAATTATTCCAGGACTCTAAAGCAGTAGATCATTGGCCTCAAAAGGAGTTGTCTCACCATTACACCTACCTATACGCCCTATTAGCACAAAGTGGAGGGCTCCTGCTAATATGTCTATGTATTACACAAAAGACCATCCATTTAAATGGCGCGCATGTGCTGCCACATTTCCCCTGCAGGAGTGACCACAGGAGAAATGCATGGCTGGCCATTGCTTTCCCCAGCAATATCAGTTGATCACCAGGCCATAGAGAAGCCAGCTTATCAATGAAAAGGGTTTATCCTCATGAGACAACACCTTCATGGAGGTTTTTAAAGGACCGGCTGATTTACAGTCGCTGAATAAGTCAGTATGATGTTGCATAAGGTGGTTGCACTTAGAGTAATGGGCACAAAGTAGATTGTCACCTAGAGGGTCATTATTGTTTTTCGATTTTTTTTCTCTTTTTTTCCCCATTTTAATCCATGCAACTTGATAATAAACTTGCATGAATTTACCACAGGTTCATAATGGCCTTTAACAGAAAATGCTTACAGAGCCTAAAGCTTCGAAAATGCCTATCTGGCCTGTACATATTTCATTAAAAATAAACTCTATATAATAAATAAATATATAAAATAAATATAATGTTGCCTTTGGAATTTCTATAAATAAATTTAAGTTTGTTTTTGTATAGTATTTTTTAAAATTTTTGTTTCTTTTTTTCATCCGTTTTTTTTTTTCTTTTCTAAAGTCTTTGATTAGGGGCCACGGGGAGGGCAGCAACACAATTAACCAAAAAATCTTTTTTTTTTTTTTAACAAGGATGCACCCGCCAGCCCTTTGTAAATGACGTAAACTTACACCTCAGCCAAAAAAACCTTGATGAAACGAAGTATGGCGGCTATGCTGATATAAGATGAATTAAAGGGTGACAAAAAATTTTTAAAACATTCATTTTCCCACATCATCAGGCCATCCTTCTTGCTTTGTTTTCTAGTTTTTTAGCTCTTTTTCCTTTTAAAAATCAAACACTCACGCACACCTTTTTTCCAGGAGGACAATCCTTTAAGTCAAACAAATTTGCATTTCCCTCCAAGCCTCCACAAAATTATGCATGCACAAAATTTGGCAAAAGTGCACGTGTATGACCCACTAACCAATAAAACCCACTGAAACCTTTTTGATTAAATAGTTACTTTTTTTAGGGGTCAGGAAATAAACTTTGTCAAATTTTTGGGTTTTTAATCTTTATAAAGTTCAGGAACTTTTTTCTGGGTCCACAGGTCTAGGTAAAAAATGTGTAAATTTCTGATGCCGTTTAGTCCTATTCCCTTCTCTAGGAGTCCCATCTTTATTCAATGCTACATAATATCGACGTCCAGTTCCACTTTTTATAAGTTAGAATAAAGTGTTTACCATTTTTTCTTAAATTTTCCTCGAAATACACACTCTTGATCAAATTCCCATAAAAAAATAGAGAAAAATGGGTTTTTAGTACGGGAACTTTAAAGAACGTTTTTAAAATTTTTTTACCTGTAACAACAAAAAAAAAACCCTTTATATAACATGAGGGCAACTGGGAATTTCAAGGGAAAAAACAATTGACTGAAAACATAGCAATTAGATATTCCAAAAATGTTGGATGAACTTAACTCTCTTCGCTCAACACATAATACAACCATGAAAGGGATTCAATACTAATAAACTTTAGTCAATTGTATGGTCTTTGTGTTTTGATGACTGTCGATTATTTAAGTGTGACATAGAAAGCAAATTCATAAATCACTAAAGGGGTTTTCTCACACGGCTTCTAACTTAGCCTTTTTATCTCCTTACAGCTTTAAAACCAGGGGTGTGCTCTCCTCCCATAGGGGGGGTCTTCCATCA